>CACSLK010012109.1:1318-19830 GCA_902706635.1 Striga hermonthica | reverse complement strand
ATACAAAAAATGTATGTGTTGTAGCAATTGAAAGATACTAAGGGCTCAATGCATTAAGTGAAGTCTTGATGGGAGTGGTGCTGGAGTATAGCGAAAATACACGATTCTTGATCAATTTTGATCTTTCAAGTAATCAACTAGTTGGAGAAATCCCTTGGGAGCTGACAAACCTCGCTGACTTGATCGGTCTCAATTTGTCTCATAATCATCTAAGAGGACAAATCCCATTAAAGATTGGAGATATGGTGTCTCTCGAATCACTTGATCTTTCCAACAACTATTTGTTTGGAACAATTCCAGAGAGCTTATCAAAGTTGACCTTTTTGAGTCATTTGAACTTGTCCAACAACAATTTATCTGGGCGTATCCCGAAGGGACCTCAACTTCAAACACCCAACAGAAGTTTGGATTATAGTAAAACCCTGGACTATGTGGGGCTCCATTGGCCCAACAATGCGAAGTTAATAGAACATCGCCGAAAGGTAAAAATGGTGGGGTGCATGGTGATGATGGAAATGCAGTCGATAAGTTATACCTCTATGCCGAAGCATATGAAATTCCTGTGACACGTTCTTAGTTTTTGAGGAAGCTTTTATCTTATTAGCATACTAAAATGTAGTTTTTTTAATCTTAAGTCTTCAAGGAGTGTTGATATCTTTTGCAGGTGGGGCACCAGATAATTGTTTGCTATGCTGAATGAATGGGAATTCCTTTATTCCGTAGAGATATTCAAGAATCCACCAGGCAAGCCAATTAATTTGGAAGCAATTGTGTAGTAGTGCTCATGCCAAATGCTTATTGCTTACTGCTAAATTTTCTTAGTTTGTAGAGATACATCTTCTTGTGGCTTTATCACATTAAAGCAAGAAGGCTTGCACTTCGTTTTCTTTTTTATTTTATAGGCATCATGGCCTTAGCTACAATATGACCTCTGGGATGAGGTTGAAGACATGTTTATCCTTCTAAAAGAAGTAAAGTGGCAGATACCCTCTGTAAGTGCAGTTTCCTCAGGTGCAATTGCATCTTACTATCAAAGGCTGCGAGTCGAAAGCGTATGTTCGAGGTTAGGGGTTGTTTCATTGGCATATTTGTGGAAGCAAGATCGATCATTGCTCCTTCGCCAGATGGTGAATTTTAATTAATAAAATCTCAATACAATTTATTCATATTCTATATATATCTTTTATATGATGTGCCTTTTGTTCTTTTGCAGATACAAAGCGAGATTATTGCAATAACGGTAAAGGTATAAGATGCATTTAGCTTTTCTTTTTCCTTATTCTATAAATAAAAAAATAATAGCATCCTTCGTTCTCTTATTAATATTAAGTTTCTAGCTATTGTATCACCCCATCTATTTTTGGTTTCATAGGTTGCAGCCATAGAATTAGACCCTTCAAAGCAATTGGGAAAGGAAATAGCAAAAGTGGAGTGCCACCTTTACAAGCTGAAAGGGTATGTTATTCGATAAATCTCAAGTACTCCATATGTAAAACCCACAACAATTAATGTACTTCAATTTCAACTTATATGGGATAAATGTTTGTGGTGAAGGAGGATAACATTTTACATACGCTCTATTATTGTTTTTCTATTTCTAATGAACAAGGCCAGGTGAAAATTAAAAGGTATATGAATAATGGTCTCTTTTGTGTCGAATTATTCTCAAAATAATTAATATTTGTTGTAAGCTATTTGATGTATAATTATCTAAGTTAAAGAAAAATTTATGGTGTCCTGTGCTGTTGAAAGTCGGTTTTTATGGGGCTAGTTTAATTAATCTCTCTGTCTCTCTCTAACGCGCTCACACCCACCCACACGCATGCACACGCACACAAATGAGTTTCTATTATGGTACACAGGTACTTCTTTCTCTTTTAATTTGATTTTTAAGAAAAAAAAATTAATAATATGTTATATTGTGTTTGTTTATGTTGCTAATGTGTTGAAATCATGTTGTCACACCTTAGGTAAGACCGAGTGCAAGGCTTTCTTTGATTGTTTATGTTGAATACCTTTTTCTCTATTTTTCCTTGTTGTGGCTAAGGTGTTCTTATGTTTTAGGTATGATGTTATTTCGTTTATGTCGTTGCATTTCATACCAAAAAATTAGAAAAAAAAATCTTATGCTTAATGAAGCAAAGATAGTGTGTAGATGGTTAAAGAACAAAGATAATTGATAACTAAGGGTAGAATATCTAAAGAGTCCAAGCTCCTGGCAATTGCCATGCAGTAGATTATTGGTTCTTTCTTTGATGGAATGCCTTCGTGTAAATTTTTTATCCAATGTAGAATGTTGAGGTACGAAACTACATCCTTCTGGTAAGCGTCTATTTTTCATTTTCAGATTGAAGCAAATATCTTTTGTTGTTTGTTTCCCTCTTGTTTTGTTTTATGTTTTACAAGTAAAGAAAGATAATGTGTTTGGTAATTACCTAGATGTTGAGACATGCAGTGAAAGAAAGGTGGTGAATGTATAGATCATTACACTTTTTATTTTTATTTTTATTTTTTTAGGTTTGTAACAAACGTATTAAAAGAAATATGGACCGAGTGTTGTTTGGTTGATAATTCCACAATTATTTCAACAAACTCACATTATATCTATATCTATATCTATATAAAAATGTTCGATTATTTTTAAAATAGCAACTGTTTCCCGTCAAAAAATCATTTTTACTATTTTGAGATATGTTTTTATTTAAATAAGTAATAAAACTAGATTTTTTTAATTTTTGGAAAATCTGCATATGCTTTAGGAAATATTATTCATATTGTCCAGATTTTTTGTTCACATTAATAACTTTGAGATATTGTTTAATTGATGTATTGACATAAATAACTTGGAGATATTCTTTAATTGATTTCTTACAACCAAAATTTATAGTATTTTTTTTTCTTAATTTCCTACAACTACACTACATCTAAAATAATCCTTGCAAAAAATGTTTGATTAAAATTTATTTTCGCCACTTAGTTTTGGTTGTTCCTTTGGGGGCTCAACAGGATATTACTAAAAGTATTGTTTAGTGACCATATCCACACTTGATCATTGTATGATATATATGTTTTAAGTGAGTTGATATTATTTAAGGAAATTGATCGATATATATTTTTTTAAAAAAAAATCTCCTCTTGACCATATCCACACTTGATCAAACATTATTTATAAAATTTATTATATTATTGTAAAGTTCATGATATGTGTGAATTAATGGATTTTTTTATTTTTTATTTTATATATTAAGAAATCTAGTCACGTCATTTTTTAAAAAGAAATTAATGAATTGAGTTTTTTATTTTATATATTAAGAAATCTGGTCACGTCATTGTTTTATTGAATAATCCACATAATACGAGGATGGATAAAGGTATATTAATATTAATTACTAAGGAGAAGTTTTTTTTTTTAAATACTATATTGAAATAGAGTTTTTGAATTAAGGGATATTTTGAAATTCAAATATCTATATATCTATTAATATAAAAATCTATATAAATATAAAAAGGTTTGACATTTACCTGAATAGTAGCTGAATTCCCGCCCAAATAATTCATTTTTACCTATATTAGTAACTTTTTAAATATTTTTTGAAAAATGGCGGTCAATTTTTTTAAATTCAAATTAAAAAATCAATGTAATTAATATACACAATCATTTTGGTTAGATATTATGCTATTACCTAATATGCATGACTTAAATTTAGTATATAATATATTAGCAATTTATAACATATTTGGTATACAATATCTAATATATTGCGACAAAGAATGTTCCGTTTGCCGAGAATTGGTAGCTTGGTGTCAGCGGAAATATTATCACCCATCTTCAGCGTTTGGAAAGGGATTCTGTAGAGAAAGGGTATGAACTGTGGGTTTTAAACGGACGACTGAAGCTGCGGCTGCAGCTCGGAAACCTTGGAGGCGAGTGAAACTTGATGGCGGCTTGGCGGGTTGGTGACGTGTGGCAGCCGCTAGGCTCGGGTTGTGCGTGGTGTGGTGACGAGTTGACTCGAGGCATGAGTGGCTAACGGGGACCGTCGGGCTTTGGCGGCGGACAATCGGGGTGCTGCTATCGAAGGTGGCGCTTTGGTGAATGGCGCCACGGTTCTGCGGCTGGCTGTGGCTCTATAAGCGGCAGTGTGCTTGGGATCGAGTGATGGCCGGCGGCCAGGGGGTTCCGACGATGCGACCGGTGGTCCTAAACAAGGGTTGCTTCCAAAACAATTTAGGCAGCGGGTTTTACAGGCTATTTTCTGATAGGCTTGGATTGCTAATGGGATTATGGTCTTACAATTACATCAAAATTGATTGTGTGTTGAACTGATTTGGGTATATGTTGATATTTCAAAGAATCTGTTGCTTTTGTTTCGTGCAATTAGAAAAAAGTATGAACTGTAGGTTTTTTTTTGTTTTTTTTTTTTGTTTTTGGTTCGATTGTTTAAGAATGAAAAATATTTTCCTTACTCAAAATGGAAGAAAATGTTATCAAGACAAAAGAGTATGATATATTTACTCAAATTGTAAGATTTGGGATTGATTCACTTGAAAAAAATATAACTCCTATCCCAATTTTAAAATAGAAAATTCATTTTAAAACATTTATAGTATTTATTGTTATAAATTTTGTAAAACCAAATATTTTTAAAGTATTTATAATATATATTAATATATTAAAAAGTTTGTACTTACCTGAAAAACAATTAAAATCTCGCCTCAAAAATTTAAAAGTTAATAATCTTGATAATTTTGTTTACTTTTTTTTTTCATTTGAAAAGACATGTTTTTTTTTTTCTTTTGAAAAACCCTGCCTTTGCATTGTTAAATTCGAATTTCAACATACTTTAAAATTTAATTATGGTAAATTTCAATTATGGTAATTGCGGCTGAATAATTAAGGAAATAATAAACGCATAAAAAATTCAGTTTTTAGATCCCTTAAGTACTCAAATAGTAAAATTTATGTTATCTTTTAAAAAATCAGTTATGGTAATTGCGATTGAATAATTGAAGAACTAATAAGCACATCAAAAATTATTTTTTAAGATCCCTTAACTACACAAACTGTGCTCTGAATTAAACAAATAGTTAACCCATAATATTATTCCAGTTAATTGCTATTGAAATTAAAATTCATTAACTTATGTTTGATGATTAGATTGGGATTATATAATATCACCAAAACAGTAAATTGATTTCATTTGTTTATGTTTAAAAATTAAATGCAAGGCCACATAAATAATTGATTTACTTTAAATAAGGTTTGTATTTACCTGAAAAAAAATAAAATCCCGCCTAAATTTTTAAAAGTTACTAATCTTGATAACTTTTTTCGCATTTAAAAAAAAAAACATATAACAAATTCATTTTTTAGATCCCTTCACTACTCCAAGCACACAATTTATGGTGTCTTTTAAAAATCAACTATGGTAGTTGCGGCTGAATAATTCAAGAACTAATTAATAAGCACATAAAAAACTATTTTTTATGAACCCTTAACTATTCAAATCGTGGCTCTTAATTAAGCAAATAGTTAACCCATAATATTATTACAATCTTTATATATATAAAAAGGTTTGTATTTTTCTAAAATATTAATTGAAATCCCGCAACAAATTCAATTATACCTTTAGTAGTAAGTTTTTTTAAAATATTTATTAGTTGCATAAATTTAGTATAT
Source organism: Striga hermonthica (assembly GCA_902706635.1). NCBI lineage: Eukaryota > Viridiplantae > Streptophyta > Magnoliopsida > Lamiales > Orobanchaceae > Striga > Striga hermonthica. Next base: position 14,150 of record CACSLK010012109.1, on the reverse strand, counting down.
TGACAAAATTTGCCCCTATTACCATTATTAATTACATGATTTAAATTTGGTATATAATATATTAGAAAAATATTTAAAATTAATAATCAAATAAACAATTATTCATAACTTACGGGTCAATATTTATTTATAGTTTAATAAGTTACTCAACTGCTTAAATTTTTTAATTTAGATAGTTTATTCAAAAATAAATTCATTTTAATTAATGGAACAGTATAATTTTATATTTATACTTATTATTCACATGCATTTTTAAATATATGATCAAATTTTATCAAAATAATTATTTTATGGAATCACATCATAGTCAAACTGAATTTCAGAATAAAAATTTTGAAATCACACTTATTTTGAAATGAATATAATATAACTTACCATTAGGTATGTGAACCGCACGAGTTGTGTATTAATTTTAAATAGATATTTTTATATAATTTTGCACAAATTAAATTTATATATAACATTTTTAGTAAATTAATATAGGTAAATTGTATTACATATTGATTTCATATTTTTAATTTGTAAATATTATTTAATGAAAATTTTTAATTTGTAAATATTAATGAATATCTTCTACCCATGCATCGCACGGGATTCATACTAGTATATTAAGCATTTACTAAAAAGTAGTATTTAAAAAAAAAAACTTAATCTAAAAAATAAAGTTCTTAATAAAGAAAAATTATTAACCTTTTTATTAATTGTATACTTTTCTCGGTTTTAACACTTTGATCCATCCCTTCCTCTCTCATAGAGGCTTTTACCCGCTCGTAGACTGATATATTACTTTAAAATAAATATAATGTAATTTATTATTTGTTACGTGCACCGCATTGGTTGTGTATTAATTCTAAATAGAAATAATTTATATAATTTTACACAATTTAAATTTCATATAACATTTTCAATAAATTATGTATTAGATATAAATTTTATATTATTAATTTTACATATTATTTAACGAACAATTTTAATTTATAAATATTAATAAATATCTCTTGCACGTGAATCGCACGGGATTCGTACTATTTGTAAATTAAATAAATACATGATAAGAAATGTGAAGTCCAAATAGACTCAATATATATATGTCAGAATCAGAAGACCGCATGTTTACATTTTCTATAGTAAATATCTCACTCAAAACTCAAATTTAACTCAACTTTAACTCAACCATTATCTCCAATATCACCAATATAATCAAATAATATCAACCAATCATTACTATACATCACATCAACTTTAATTCACTATTCATCCACTCACATAATTTTAACTAGTCATCACTTTCAATAATTTTCTCCTACTTTTACATCAAATCAACTTTAATTATTGTAATTTAAATATTATTTTAATATATCAACTAACAACTAATCATACTACTTTTCTTCAAACTTAACTATAGTTAAAAATAAACTAGTTTTTTTACTAGTTGAATTCATATCCAATCACCTCTTACTCACTACGAACACTTTCATGAATGATCAATTATAATAGTTTGTGTAGTTTACTCTAAGTCAAGTCAACCCGATCGAGGGTACATTTGCTAATAATTCCAAAATTATTCCACAAATGACTAAACACGCATTCAAGTATTTCACGATCACATCTCCTTCATGGGAAATTTAACATTTAAATTTTGGTCAAGACTATGACTAATTAACAAACTCTTTCATAGATGTTGAAATGAGTGAACCAAAAACTCGTTTCTAGTTTCTGTAACAATGGGTACTGGGTGTCAAAAATATAAATACACCTGTTAATCATAAGTTTAGTAAATAATTTCTGACTAAAAACATAAAATTAAAGTTACACTAAAGTAAAGCTTATTTAGACTAAAGTGCTTATTCAACATTACAAGAGGAACACAACCAAAAAAAAAAAAAAAAGAAAGGTTTACTTGGAGTCAAGTCAATGCAAGTGCAAGTACTTTTTGGTAATCGGATTTCAATATCATTCATGACAACTAACCATATATGCGAAATCATCATAAATGGCTATATAATAGAGCCTTATGGTTAAATATACTACTACCAACATCTAGCGAGCTTTCCTATACTTATTCTCAAGCCTATATCCAATCAATATATATGTGTGTGTATAAAATGGAGAAAATGGTGTTCTCTTCAATGCTCCTCCCCATCATCTTCTTCTTCTTAATAATGTTTGAGCCCGCCATATTGTGTCTGTCATTAAATAATAATTTTACTTTTAATGATTGCATTCCAAGGGAGAGGATATCTCTCCTGAGGTTCAAAGCAAGCCTGTTGGATGGGTCTAACGGGCTTTCTTCGTGGAATAACACCCGAAACAAATGTTGTAACTGGCAAGGCGTAAAGTGTGATAAAGCGACTGGGCATGTTATCGAGCTTGATCTCAGAAATCGAGTTCTAGATAATTATGGGGACCTGAGCTCTGATAGCATGTTACAAAGTGAAACACTTGATTCTTCCTTGCTTGAAATGAATCATCTCAAGTACCTTGACTTGAGTGGGAATAATTTCAAGGACAGCTCGATTCCATCATTCCTAGGATCATTAAACAAACTGCAATATCTCAATCTCTCAAATGCAGGCTTTGGATGTGTTATCCTTCACCAGCTCGGCAACCTTTCAACCTTGTGTGCACTTGATCTTGGTGGACTGTTATCTTCTCTAAGAGTCGACAATCATATGGGCTGCTAATCTTTCATTGCTGGAGTCCCTTGATATGTGTCATGTCAACCTTAGCACCACAAATGATCACCTTGCGACGGTACTCAGTACATTTCATTCTTTAGAAATATTAAGCTTGTCACATAGCGGGCTTGATAACACATACCTACCTCATACTAGTTGCTTAAATTCCACGCTATCTACCAATATACAACACCAAGATTTGAATAACAATCTCTTTAAAGGAGGCATTCCATGCTTTCTCTGTAACATGACTTCATTGCATTTTCTTGATCTTTTTTCCAACCAATACACCTCATTGGACCCTCATTTTCTTCTGTCAAGAAATCTTCAATATCTCAACCTTGAAGGTAACTCACTTAATTACAGCACAGATTGGATCTCTGATCTGCTGTGGGATAAATGCCACTTGAAATCATTGAACCTAGGGAATAATCATTTTCATGGAGATATCTCATTATTATTAATTAAAAATTTATCGAGATGCTGGAGCCACAACTTGGAGAATTTGGAGTTGTGGAGTAATGATTTTCACGGTCAGTTTCCTAAAGAACTTGGTGAACTGAAGCAGCTAAAGGAGTTAGATTTGTCTGATAACAAGTTGACTGGTCCAATCCCAATAAATTTATCAAGATGCTGGAGCCACAACATGGAGAACCTAGAGTTGTGGGGTAATAATTTTTACGGGCAGTTTCCTGAAGAACTTCGCAAACTGAAGCAGTTAAATTGGTTAGATTTGTCTGGTAACAAGTTGTCTGGTCCAATTCCAACTATTGTGGGACAACTTTCAGATTTGGAGTGGATTGACATATGGTAATACCTTTGAAGGTACGCTCATAGAGGCCAACTTTGAGAAGCTATTCAAACTTACAGGATTTAGGACTGGGTCTAACATGTTAACATTTAGAGTGGGAGATGATTGGACCCCTCATTTTCAACTAAAATCCCTTTATATGTCATCCATTGATATCGGAGGCCAATTTCCACATTGGCTTTTAACACAAAAATCACTACACTATTTGTATCTATCTAATTGTAGCATTAGAGGCATGCTGCAGAAATGGCCCCATTCTATAAAAAATATGACTGATTTAGACATATCCAACAACCATATTGATGGATCTATTTCAAATCTTCCTTTCAGAATCCAAGTTTGAGATCTATCAAATAACGTGATAACTGGTTCGATATCCCCTTCCTTATGCCAACTGAGAGATTTGTTTTATCGGCGTCTCTCCAAGAATCTATTGTCAGGTCACCTTCCACAATGTTGGGCTAACTTATCTTACTTAAGGGTTGCAACATTGTCATCTAATAAGCTTTCTGGGCCAATTCCAAACTCCATTAGTGGAGCTTACTCGTTGAGATGGTTGCAACTGAGTAACAACAGTTTTATAAGGAAACTCCCTCCAAATTTGAAAAATTGCACCCAGTTAATGGGTTTTGGATATTGGAGACAACAAGTTATCAGGGAAAGTTCCAGAATGGATTGGAAACAATCTGCTCAATCTGGCAATTCTTAGGCTAAGGAACAATAAATTCTACTGAGACATTCCATCCTCTTTCTGTCAGATGTCCAAACTTCAAATAATGGACCTTGCAAACAACCAGTTGACCGGAAACATCTCACGTTGCTTTGGCAATTTTTCGGGAATGGTCCACAATAAAACCACTCGAGGTGAGCATTCATTCATATAACACTTTCATGATATTATTCGTGTATTAAACATTTCTTAGTTCGTTACTGATGATCTAAGAGTTAGTTGGAGGAAACGAATTTTTTTAAATTATTCATTTTGATCACTAAATAACCTTTTCTTTTTTTAAAAAAAAAAAAAGTTAGTCTTGTGGGGTGAGGTATTTTCCTCAAGTATAAGCCAAAAAAAAAAAGAATTATTTTTTTCAATAAGAGGAAGCTAAACGTGACTTGATTGTGACAGTGATAAATAGTAAATTTAGCAGTGATCGAGCAATGATCCAATTTTTTTGTAGCAATTTTTATTACAAAAATAGTATGTAAACACTAGTATAGACATTGTTTGCACAAAGGAAAATATATATACAAAAAATGTCTGTCTTGTAGCAATTGAAAACTATGGGCTCAATGCATTAAGTGAAGTCTTGTAGGGAGTGGTGCTGGAGTATAGCGAAAATACACGATTCTTGGTCAATTTTGATCTTTCAAGTAATCAACTAGTTGGAGAAATCCCTTTGGAGCTGACAAACCTCACTGACTTGATCGGTCTCAATTTGTCTCATAATCATCTAAGAGGACAAATCCCATTGAAGATTGGAGATATGGTCTCTCACGAATCACTTGATCTTTCCAACAACTATTTGTTTGGAACAATTCCAGAGAGCTTATCGAAGTTGACCTTTCTGAGTCATTTGAACTTGTGCAACAATAATTTGTCTGGGCGTATCCCGATGGGACCTCAACTTCAAACACTCAACGGAAGTTCGAATTATGAGGGAAACCCTGGACTATGTGGGGCACCATTGGCCCAACAATGCGAAGTTAATAGAACATCGACAAAAGGTAAAAATAGTGGGGAGCATGGTGATGATGGAAATGTAGCCGATAAGTTATACCTCTATGAATTTGTAGTTGGTGGTTTTGCCACTGGATGCCACTGGATTATGGGGTTACTTTGGAGTTTTGATCTTCAAAAAGAGTTGGCGGCAGACACTGTTCGGGTGGATGGATGCTCTGTTGAAAAAAATGATGGGTTGGAGTTATACTGCTATAGCTTGTGTTTACAAGGGGACTTTGCAACTTTGTATCATATTGAATTGTCCTTTAAGTTGTATCCTTGTGTTTGATGTGATCTTTGTGGTGTGTTTGATGTTGGTGTTATATGTATTGTTTTAAGGGTTATAAGTTTGATGTGGATTTTTTTTTTTTTTTGTTCATTTTTGTATAACTTGTAAAGTGTACATGTGATGCACGTCATGCATAATATACATAGTTCTTTAGCTTTTAAATTATGCATTTATATATTTTTATAATTTATTCATTTTTTTCATCACTATTTTTATTTAATAGAAAATTGTGCTTTTCATAATAATACGTAACAAAATGTTTTCAAAGTTGAAACATAATTTTTTTAATCAGAGTAACATTTTAAAGTCACTAGTAAAGTGCACGTGCATCGCACGTGGTGATAAATGTTTTTTGCCGATTGAATTCAGTAAAATTAATTGATTATTTAATTACACATATCATTGCAGGAATGAAGTAAAATATAGAATAAATGAGCTTCTAATGTTTTTTTAAATAACATAATGATGTCCTAATATAAAAAGAATGAAATAACATATTATAACTCCAACAAAAATATAGTCTCTAATGGAAAAAATACTAAACAACTAAATAAGGACCTAATGAATATTATAGATGTATTAGTTATTTTATTTAATTATAATAGATGATTAAAGAGTGATTTTTTCATTTTGGTTTTGACATTTTCATAAGAAACATTAATACTAGTTGTAGTCCAGTACATCAATAGTGTTGCTAATTTTTTCTTAATTCATTTGACAAAACGTCTACATTATTCACTAACTTATAAATATACATGGCCAAACATATAATCAAACTTCATTATTGTATGATCTTAAAAGGTATTCAATCACCGACTTGTCTGAAAAAAAAAAATTATAATGCCCTGAATGATTTTTTTCAATGTTATTTATTTGGAAGGCAAACGAACTATATAACCTATTGTTTGCAAATCATTGACCATCTTGGTTGTTGCAATAATTTTAGTGTTGTTTATCATAATATCTTTCACTACAGTACTTATATGCCTAATAACATCTTTAATGTTTTTATTGTCCAATTTTTTTTTGCATCATACATAATGCTTCGTAAATTCAAGATAAAGATCCTTTCTTGGAAAAAAAAATAGTAAAACAACAAAACAAAGCAAAACAATGAGACAATATTAAGAAAGATATCATTAATTAAAATATATGTAAGATAAGAACTAAAATTCTATTATATTATGATACTCTTAGTCGCTCTGTGAACTATATTATTACGCTGTTATTATTAACATTTACGTTATGTATTGCAAAGTTTTTATTTTTTTTAATATTTAAAATTCTTGATAATGTAGGATCATATTTATGAGACCTAATTTCTTACGGAGTTCATATATTTAGACGTTAGCAAAAAAGAAAGTAGTAATTTTAAAAGACATTTGTTTCTAGATAGTAGTATTCATATTTCTCTAAGAAAATAAGTACTTTTATTTTTCCGATAGTAACTATTGACTTACTATCGTGTATTTGTTTCTTATTCTATTTACAAATAATATTTATTTATTAAAAGAACTAGATCACATTTATATGAACTGCGTCATTTTTTTTTTACACATACTTTATGTAATGAAGTTGCAATCAAATATCTTATTTATTAAACTACAACTAATATAATCAAGTAAGATAAATACTATTTAATATTACTTCTTTATTTATTTATAATAATAATATATTTGAAAAAAATGTACTTTTGTACTGGTTAGAAGATCAAAAAGTTTATGATTTTTTCATTGTTTCATAAAATATTATGTAATTACCTCATTTTCGTATTCGTTGAAAAATTATGTTATATGTTACAATAATTAAGGTGTTTCTTTCATGCAATAACTGAATAATTGTTTACAATATAACTCATTTATTTCTCATTTTAATTCACATAGTTAATGTTGGTAATAGTTGTAAGTTTACATACATTTTGTATGTTTTTCTTATTTGTATGATTAGAACCCTCCTTTTCAACTAAAATCCCTTTATATGTCATCATCCATTGATATCGGAGTCCAATTTCCATAATGGCTTCAAATATAAAAATCACTACACTATTTGCATCTATCTAATTGTAGCATTTGAGGCATGCGGCCGAGATGGCTCCATTCCATAACAAATCTGACTGAGTTAGACCTATACAACAACCATATTGATGGATCTATTCCAAATCTTCCTTTCAGAATTCAAGTTTTAGACCTATCAAATAACACGATATCTAGTTCGATACCCGATTCCTTATGCCAAATGAGAGATTTGTTTTATTTGCGTCTCTCCAAGAATCTTTTGTCAGGTCACCTTCCACAATGTTGGGCTAACTTATCTTACATAAAGGTTACAATATTATCATCTAATAAGCTTTCGGGGCCCATTCCAAGCTCCATTGGTGGAGCTTACTCGTTGGGATGGTTGCAACTGAGTAACAACAGTTTTATAAGGCAACACCCCCAAAATTTGGAGAATTGCACCCAGTTAATGGGTTTGGATATTGGAGACAACAAGTTACCAGAGAAAGTTCCGGAATGGATTGGAAACAATCTGCTTAATCTGGCAATTCTTAGGCTAAGGTACAACAAATTATACGGAGACATTCGATCCTCTTTCTGTCAGATGTCCAAACTTCAAATAATGGACCTCGCAAACAACTGGTTGACCAGAGACATCTCACGTTGAATTGGCAATTCTTCGGGAATGGTCCACAATAAAACCACTTGTGGTGAGCATTCATTCATATAACACTTTTATGATATTATTGGTGTATTCAATATTTCTTAGTTCGTTACTGATGATTTAAGAGTTACTTGGAGGAAATGAATTTTTTAATTTATTTATTTTGATCACTAAATCATTTTTTTTAAAAGTTAGTCTTGTGGGGTGGGGGTATTTTCCTCAAGTATAAGCAAAAAAAAAAAAAGATTTATTTTTTTTCAATAAAAGGAAGCTAAATGTGACTTGATCGTGACGGTGATAAATAGTAAATTTACCAGTGATCGGTCAATGATACAATTTGTTTGTAGCAACTTTTATTACAAAAATAGTTATGTAAACACTAGTATAGACATTTTTTGCACAAAGGAAAATATATATACAAAAAATGTATGTCTTGTAGCAATTGAAAGATACTATAGGCTCAATGCATTAAGTGAATTCTTGAAGGGAGTGGTGCTGGAGTATAGAGAAAATACACGATTCTTGGTAAATTTTGATCTTTCAAGTAATCAACTAGTTGGAGAAATCCCTTTTGGAGCTGATAAACCTCACTGACATGATCAGTCTCACTTTGTCTCATAATCATCTGAGAGGACAAATCCCATTAATGATTGGAGATATGGTGTCTCTCGAATCACTTGATCTTTCCAACAACTATTTGTTTGGAACAATTCCAGAGAGCTTATCAAAGTTGACCTTTTTGAGTAATTTGAACTTGTCCAACAACAATTTGTCTGGGAGTATTCCGAATGGACCTCAACTTCAAACACTCAACGGAAGTTTGGATTATGAGGAAAACCCTGGACTATGTGGGGCTCCATTGGCCCAACAATGCATAGAACATCGTCGAAAGGTAAAAATGGTGGGGAGCATGGTGATGATGGAAATGCAGTCCCTAAGTTATACCTTTATGACTTTGTAGTTGGTGGTTTTGCCCCTGGATTATGGGGTTACTTTGGTGTTTTGATCTTCAAAAAGAGTTGGCGGCAGACTCTATTTGGGTGGATGGATGCTCTGTTGAAAAAAATGATGGGGCGGAGTTGGACTGCTATAGCTTGAGTTTACAAGGAGATTTTGCAACTTTGAATCATATTGAATTGTCTCTTTTCAAGGTGTGGTTGTAGTATTTTTAAGTTGTATGCTTGTGTTTGATGTGATCTTTGTGGTGTGTTTGATGTTGGTGTTATATGTATTGCTTTAAGACTTATAAGTTTAATGTGGATTTTTTTTAAGTTTGATATTGTATAACTTGTAAAGTGTACGTGTGATATTGTTGTTCTTTAGCTTTTAAATTATGCATTTACATATTTATATAATTTATTCATTTTTTTATTACTATTTTTAATTAATAGACAATTGTGCTCTGCATAATAAGACGTAACAAAATGTTTTCAAAGTTGAAACATAATTTTTTAATAAATGTGACATTTTAAAGTCACTAGTAAAGTGCACGTGCATCGCACGTGGTGATAAATATTTTTTGTCGATTGAATTCAGTAAAATAAAGTAATTAATTTATTAAATATATCATTGCAGGATAAAGTAATATATAGAATAAAGGAGCTTCTAATGTTTTATTTTTATTTTTATTTTATTTTATTTTATTTAATAATATAATGATGTCCTAATATAAAAAGAATGAAATAAATATTCCGGTCAAGCATGTAGTCAAACTCATGATTGTATGATCTTATAAGGTACTCAATCACCGACTTCTCTGAAAGAAATTTTATCATGCCCTGAATGACTTTTTTCAATGTTATTTATTTTAAAGGCAAACGAACTATATAACCTATTGTTTGCAAATATTGACCATCTTAGTTGTTGTAATGATTTTAGCGTTGATCATAATATCTTTCACTTTCCTTCGAATTTGCAGTACTTATGTGCCTACTAACATCTTTAATGTTTTTATTGTCAATTTTTTTTTGCATAAGACATAATGCTTCAAAAAATCAAGATAAAGATACTTTTTGGGAAAAAAATAGCAAAACAACAAAACAAAACAAAACTATGAGACAATATTAAGAAACATATCATATGTTAAAATATATGTAAGATAAGAATTAAAATTCTATTATATTATAATTCTCTTATTCGCTCTGTGTACTTTATTCTTACGAAGTTATTATTAACATTTACGTCATGTATTTCAAAGTTTCTATTTTTTTGTTAATTATTTAAAGTTCTTGATAATGTAGGATCATATTTATGAGACCTAATTTCTGACAGAGTTCATATATTTAGACGCTAGCAAAAAAAGAATGTAGTAATTTCAAAAGACTTTTGTTTCGAGATATTAGTATTCATAATTCTCTAGGAAAATACGTACTTTTATTTTTCCTATTGAATTACTATCGTGTATTTGTTCTTATTCTATTCACAAATAATATTTATTTATTAAAAGAACTAGATCACATTATATGTATTGCGTTATTTTTTATTTTGTACATACTTTATATAATGATGTTGCAATCAAATATCTTATTTATTAGACTACAACTAATATAATCAAGTAAGATAAATACTATTTAATATTACTTCTTTATTTATTTATAAAAATAATATATTTGAAAAAAATGTACTTATGTACTTTTTTCATTGTTTGATAAAATATTATGTAATTACCTCATTTTCAGATTCATTGCAAATATATGTTATATGTTACAATAATTATGGTGTTTCTTTTATGCAATAACTGAATAATTGTTTAAAATATAACTCATTTATTTCTCCTTTTAATTCACATAGTTAATGTTAGTAATAGTTGTAAGTTTACATACACTTTGTACGCTTTTCTTATTTGTATGATTGGACCTCTCTTTTTCAACTAAAATCCCTTTATATGTCATCATCCATTAATATCATAGGCCAATTTCCACAGTGGCTTCAAAGACAAAAATCATTACACTATTTGTATCTATCTAATTATAGCATTTAAGGCATGCTGCCAAGACGGCTCCGTTCCATAACAAAACTGACTGATTTAGACCTATCCAACAACCATATTTATGGATCTATTCCAAATCTTCCTTTCAGAATCCAAATTTTAGTCTATCAAATAACACAATAACTGGTTCGATAGATTTGTTTTATCTGCGTCTCTCCGAGAATCTTTTGTCAGGTCACATTCCACCATGTTGGGTTAACTTATCTTATTTAAGGGTTTCAACATTGTCATCTAATAAGCTTTCCGGGCCCATTCCAAACTCCATTGGTGGAGCTTACTCATTGGGATGGTTGCAACTGAGTAACAACAGTTTTATAGGGACACTCCCCCCAAATTTGAAGAATTGCACCTAGTTAATGTGTTTGGATATTGGAGACAACTTGTCAGGGAAAGTTCCGGAATGGATTGGAAACAATCTACTTAATCTGACAATTCTTAGGCTAAGGAACAACAAATTCTATAGACATTCCATCCTCTTTCTGTCAAATGTCCAAACTTCAAATAATGGACCTCGCAAACAACTGGTTGACCGGAAACATCTCACGTTGCTTTGTCAATTTTTCGAGAATGGTTCACAATAAAACCACTCGCGGTGAGCATTCATTCATATAACACTTTCATGATATTATTGGTGTATTCAATATTTCTTAGTTCGTTATTGATGATATAAGAGTTAGTTGGAGGAAATGAATTTTTTAAATTGTTTATTTTGATCACTAAATTAATTTTTTTTTTTTCTTAAAAAAGTTAATCTTGTGTGGTGGGGGTATTTTCCTCAAGTTTAAGCCATTTTTTTTTTAATAAAAGAAAGCTAAATGTGACTTGATCGTGAGGGTGATAAATAGTAAATTTAGCAGTGATCGATCAATGATCCAATTTGTTTGTAGCAATTTTTATTACAAGAATAGTTATGTAAACAATAGTATAGATGTTGTTTGCACAAAGGAAAATATATATACAAAAAATGTATGTGTTGTAGCATTTGAAAGATACTAAGGGCTCAATGCATTAAGTGAAGTCTTGATGGGAGTGGTGCTGGAGTATAGGAAAAATACACGATTTTTGGTCAATTTTGATCTTTCAAGTAATCAACTAGTTAGAGAAATCCCTTGGGAGCTGACAAATCTCGCTGACTTGATCGGTCTCAATTTGTCTCATAATCATCTAAGAGGATAAATCCCATTAAAGATTGGAGATATGGTGTCTCTCGAATCACTTGATCTTTCCAACAACTATTTGTTTGGAACAATTCCAGAGAGCTTATCAAAGTTGACCTTTTTGAGTCATTTGAACTTGTCCAACAATAATTTGTCTGGGCGTATCCCGAAGGGACCTCAACTTAAAACACCCAACAAATGTTTGGATTATAAGTAAAACCCTGGACTATGTGGGGCTCCATTGGCCCAACAATGAGAAGTTAATAGAACATCGCCGAAAGGTAAAAATGGTGGGGTGCATGGTGATGATGGAAATGCAGTCGATAAGTTATACCCCTATGCCAAAGCATATGAAATTCCTGTGGCACGTTTTTAGTTTGTGAGGAAGCTTTACTAGCATACTAAAAGGTAGTTTTTTTAATCTTAAGTCTTCAAGGAGTGTTGATATCTTTTGCAGGTGGGGCACCAGATAATTGTTTGCTATGCTGAATGCATGAAAATTCCTTAATTCCATAGACATATTCAAGGAT
>CACSLK010012104.1:52917-65482 GCA_902706635.1 Striga hermonthica | reverse complement strand
CTCCAAACTCCTCATCTCGGCATCTCGATTTATTCCTTTAGGTTCGGTTTTTAGCATGATGAGTCGGCTTCCCGAGTAGAACTCCATTATGCCTTTCTTGTAATTCGTAGTGACTTCTCCAAGTCCTTCAAGCTATTGAATTCCAAGGACTATCTCGGGTTCCACAATAGGTAGTGCATAGAGGTCGGCTTTGATGATCTCACCTTGCAGGTTGATGGGCACTTCCCGATAATATTCGTGACATCTCAGTCGCTCTCCATTGGCAACCCTTACATCGAACGGTTCCACATTCGTTGCCTTGAGCTTTAAGTCCTTAGGTACTTGATCGCAAATGAAGTTATGCGATGAGCCGTTGTCGACTAGTACCTCGATTGGTCGTTCCTTGATCATGGCGGGCAGTCGGATTATTCTCGGTCCTTATAGGCTTGCCATTACATTAACCGAGATCTCCAAATCTTCGTTCACTTGGTGCGCTGGTTGGTCCTCATAGGCCTCTTCCTCGTCCTCTTCAATGACATCGATCAGAAAAATTTGTTTGCATTGATGGCCTGGGGTGAACCTTTCTTCGCATTTGTAGCAGAGACCTTTCTCACGTCGGCGTCTTATCTTCTCGAGCATGAGTTGTTTAATGCCCGGAGGTGGCGTTCGAAAGTTGTTCGACAGTTGCGGGTTGGGATGGACGTTGCTCACGTTCGATCGTGTGCTGTCTTTGATTGTGTGCTCGTCCAAGTGTTGGTCCGCGCGCTGTTGCCCCAAGTTGCGCATACTCTCTCGCCCTGTAATACCCCGCCTAAACTTACTAAAATCAGAGTAAATTTTTCGCGCTCTAAATGGAAAGCACTGATTTAAATTTTGAAAACTCATATTAATTTTTCGAAAATACTTTAACTTTAATCTGCGGGATGCTACTCAACCTTAATCTTTTATCTTTAATCTTTATCTCTTTAATCTAAAATGCATGCGACCAAGTAAATACATTCTAGAATTAAGGCCATGAATAATACCGGATAACACATGCATATTTTGAAAATTTGACATAATCTGACATCTGAAATACTAGTCTGAAATATGACATCTGAAACTCAAGTCTGAAATTCTGAAATATTTTTCTAGAGTGCGGAAGCAAATATAAATTCAAACATCGAGACAAACATGCAACAAACGAACATAAATAAAGCATAATTAATTCAAACAATTCAAAACATGACATAACACAAATATCTTGACTTATGACCACCGCCACCTATCCGGCTCACGCTGCACGCGGGACTCCGTCACCTGAAAAAGAGGGTAGTGGGGAGACGTGAGCACAAAGGAATCAACGGTGCTCCGCCGGGACCGTCACTGAATACTCAACACAATTAATAACAAACTATGAAATCAACATATATATGAGAAAACTGGTCTGGCTATGGGACTAACGGTAAACCGGTACTCATGTGCACACTCAGTGGGTCCCCTCCCACAGAAATCCAGGCTGGGCCTCGCCCACTCATCTGGACGCTGGACTTAGGCTGGGCCTCGCCCACTCATCTAACTCATAACTGACATCTGATATCTTGACCAAGACGGGATCAATCATCCGTCTCGGTCCTTCAGTTTAATCACATATAGATCTTAGACATGGTAAATTATTAAAAGCGATGAAATACACAGTACATGGTCCCCACCTGAAAACTGGCGAAAGCGAATGCTGAATATATCTGTAATGGGTAGCTGACGGAGGCTCGACTCTCCTCAAACTACAAAATATATTGAGCGAAGTATTCTAAGTACTGAGCTCAGAATAAAACTGAAATCTTTAATGTCTTATATATCTAGGTTCGCTCACTCGGCTTTAAAAATCATTTAGGGATTTACGAGCTGATTTTGAAAATATTATCGTCTTTGAGGCATTCTAGAGTTCTCTGAAATATTTCAAAGTCTGGGACTAGAATATGGCTTAATCTAATCAGACTGAAATCTAAACTATATCTGAATCTTAAATCTATCTGAAATTCTTAACTTTATCTGAAATCTTAATCTGACTGCATCTGAAATTTATCTAACATTCTATCTGAAATATATTTCGAACAGTCCGGACTGACCGGACCGGTTCGATTGAACTGGACCGACGGCTCACTCGGAGCCGGTCGATCATTCGGTTGACTATGTGCAGCTCAGTTTGATCGTGGACCGAGTTCGGCGTGGCGACTCAGGCCGGCACGAACTCGACTGACACGGCTTAGCCGATGCACGAGTTTGAAACGGTGCCACGGTCACTGACGCAGGGGCGTGCTTGGACCACGGCTAACAGAACGACGTGTAGATGGTAGGTCGGATAGACTCGGTGCACGGGCACGCACTCGGGGGTTGACTCGGACTTGGTGCCCGGGCACGCACTCGGCGTTTCGGCTCCAACGGTCGGACGAGGGACGGTCACGTGCGCGAGACGACCATACGCATTACGAATTGACGATACGATGGCTAATAATTATCCAGACGGTACTAGGGTTCAATCATTTAAAATTGGATCCAAAAATATACCCGGTTATCGGAACCGGATAAAACTAGGGTTCGATTCTCTTAATTCCTAACTCATTTAAGGACAATAATTAATATATATATTCTATGTGATTTATAATAAATCTGTAATCCACAACTGCAGCTAAAATCTTAATCAAACTAATATTTTATTTTTACGGCATTAATATCTAAAGTCTCGATTTTTATAACTAAGTCAAACAACATCCAAAATTTATGCATATCTAAACATAACATCCTCAATATATGTATGGTCCACGGTCAACAAATCAAGTCCAAGTTCAACTCCTAGACTAGTCAACTCCATATCGCTACGGCCGGTCAACGCATTTGACCGGCTCGTTTACCTACCAAACTAAGTCCAAAAATTATCAAATTTTAACCTACGCCTCAAGACAACGCAAAACAATTTATGGTATTTATTTCAAGATTTTATCGAAATTATTTAACGAGATCCCAAAAATTGCTACAAGCTCGTATGTCCCGTTTTTTCCAAAATCGCTCAAATCACATATCATTTTTCTCTTATCCCATTTATAGCATTTTGTCTAAGCCATAAAATGTGAGTTTTAGTTATTATACCTCACAATGCTCGAAAACGAGCGGATCGAGAAATAGCTCGGCTAAGAAATGAAGGAGAAAGAGCAATTGGTCCGGATCTTGAGCTGTGGGGCTCGATTTTGCTGTTGAAAGTCCCAAGTCTGAGGTAGTTCGGCATGGGAAAGAGCTGCTGGTTCAGTTTTTCCATGGATCGAGGCTCGGGCTTGCTCGTGGTGGTCGAAAAATAGAATAGCGGTGACTTTCCGACGCGAAGGAGCTGCGAGCTCAAGTTGTGGACTGAGGTTGGGTCGGATCTGAAGCTTGGACTGCTGTCATGGTTCAGCTGGCTAGCTTGCGTGTCAGGTGGCTCGCTGGTCGAGGTTGCAGTGCAGCTGCGCGCGGAGGAGCTATTTTCCGGTGGGTTCTTGCCGGAAACAGGCTGGACGGCGGAGCTGTGGTCTGGAGTTGCGAGTTCGGGCTGGAGCTTGATGTCTGCAGGTGATGGGAACGAGCTAGTCGTGGTTCAGTCAGACTGAGGTTTTGCTCTTCGGAAAAGCTGATGAAGGTGACGAAACTCGAACTTGGACGCGGGTCTAGATTCACGAGCTGGGACCGAAGTCGGGCCGTACGGATGCAGAAATGATGCAGCTGAGCTCGCGCGCATATGGGGTTGCGGGTAGACGGGTGGAGCTCGGCTGAAGGTGGCGGCTCGTCGCCGTGAATAGGAGCTGCGACCTTCGAGCTGGGACGAGCTTGGACCTGCGGTCTCCAGCGAGAAGGGTGGTTGTTAGAAGGCTCGCCGGTTGGTAAAGGCTCGCAATATATTAATACTGTGGAGCAACCCCACAATTAATATATTAATAATATTAAAGTCCACCACAATAATATTATTGCACTCCCCTCACCTATCCCAAATTACATTTGAGACTCCTTATTATCATTATCCGATTTACCTCCCCATGTTTAAGATATAATGTCCATTAATTAATTCGATCACTGATAATCAAGAATTAATTAATATATTATATTACCGAAACTAGCGCTCGCTCATAGCATTCATATTATGCTGGAATAAATCCACCTGCAGGGTTTAGCATAATATTCCTTCATGAACTCACTTCGGGGACATCATCAGACTAACGCACATGGTGACCGTAAATATCCTAATAGCACATCGAACACATAATGTCATTACCCAATTCATTAAGTATGTCGACCCGGCTTGGATCTCACCCAAAGAATCAAAGCAACAATTATGTGCACATGTCTATTTAATATCTTACGGGTTAAGAGCATGCAATAATTAACTGAGGCCTAGTTCGTTTACGACGATCAGTATAAAACGAACATCCCTCTCTGGGATCCTGTTCAATACATAAATGTACTAGTGCAACTAATCGGTCAAGACAAACCGTACGGTTGACACTACAACCGTTCCAATGGGTTGTTCAATTCCATCTAGGTTGTGAACCAATGATTCTTGTTTCGCAAGTAACTGATATAGTGATCTTCGGTACGCCCGATGACGACCCACTTATCTACATGCAAAACAACAGAACGTGGAACTTATTTAACCAAACATAATTCTCATCCATCAAGAAATAACAAGTGTAATATCTACTAAAGCAAAGCTTAAGTATATAACACCAACAAGTACTACTCATATCAAAAGACTACCGATCTCCGGACCCAAATCGCAAGCTTTAGCCAAAATGTCACGGGAGACCTTTCACGAGGCATGGGAGCGGTTCAAGGGATATCAACTTAAATGCCCCCATCATCACTTTTGCCTCGGGGTACTAAATCAATTTTTCTATGATGGTCTCAACCAAACCTTCCAATATATGGTAGACCATGCGGCCGGAGGGGATATTGGCAGCCACACGGCCGAGGAGATCTACGAGCTCAACGAGATGTTG
This sequence comes from Striga hermonthica, assembly GCA_902706635.1. NCBI lineage: Eukaryota > Viridiplantae > Streptophyta > Magnoliopsida > Lamiales > Orobanchaceae > Striga > Striga hermonthica. Next base: position 60,500 of record CACSLK010012104.1, on the reverse strand, counting down.
AGTGAGAATTCCCAACGGAAGAGCATACGTAAGAGGACCCCCGTGAATGAAGCTACATCGTCAACCAGGTCTTCGAACGATGCCGTTCTTGCCAAGCTAGCCTCGTTGGAGGAGAAACTTAAACAACTAAGGTTGAGAGATGTGAAGTCCACTCAAATTGTTATGGCCGAGGTGTGTGGTTGTTGCGGTGAGACGGGACATGGAGGCCACGAGTGTCCACGCTATATGGAGTCGGCGTATGATCCTAACCTTGAAGGAGTTCCCTACGATATTCATGCCATCCAAGGGTACGTCCGCCGGGTCCAAAATGATCCCTATTCGAACACTTACAATTCCGGGTGGCGATATCACCCGAATTTTTCATGGCGGGACCCGAAAGCGGGGTATGCACCCCAACCAGCTCCACAACAAGCCTATCCCCAACCTCAACAATATGCACCACCCAACAACCGACCACCATTTCAACCGAGGCCCGAATTTCAAGGGTACCAACCGAGGCCCAAGTTTCAAGAATACCAACAAGGGCGCGAAGGATTTGTCCCGAGACAACCAATGCCACTTCCACCGGAGCCCGAAAAAGAAGTTAAGGCACCTACCTCGGACCCTCGAATTGTCAATATAGAGAAGTATCTTCAAAGCCTCGCTTCAACCGTGTCCACCCTTCATGAAACGGTCAAGGGCGTAGCTTCAATCCAAGCTTCTCTCAAATGCCTTGAGACACAAATGGGGCAACTTGGGACGTCCATTGGTGAAATGCAAAGAAACAACAAGAAGGACCAACTCCCGAGACAACCCGAGCAAGCCCAAGCCATGGCAGTCTTACGAAGTGGTAAAGTGGTGGATAATCGAGTTGAGATGCCTAGTGATGTGATGGTTGAGGATGTTGATGATAAGGATGACGAGAAGGAGTTAAATTTTATGACGGATTCTGGGAAGAGAAAAAAGGTGATGATCGAGGAGGAACCGAAGGAGAAATACAAACCCCATAGCCTTGATACCTTGCACAAGTCAGCTGCACCATACCGCCCACCGGTACCTTACCCGAGTAGAATCCAAGACACCAAGAGGAACCGCCAATTCAAGGATCTATTCGATATGCTTTCCAAGGTAAATGTGAATCTTCCTCTACTTGATGTGATAAAGAATGTTCCGGCATATGTTCAATTCTTTAAAGATTTGGCCTCGAAGAAAAGGAGGTTTGAGGATAATGAAAAGGTGATGATCTCCGAAGTTGCTTCTACCACAATTCTGAGGAAAGAATGTGAACCCGAGGGTTTTATGATCAAGATAACCCTCGGAAACAGGAAAGAGCCTAATGGAATGCTTGATTTGGGAGCCGGGATCAACCTTATGCCATCTTTAAAGTTTGTTGTTTGAGTGTTTTGAATCTATGTGTTGAAGGTCTGTCCTCGCTTGTTAATCACTGTGAATTTACCCTTTTTCTTCGAAAATCCCTCGAAATCCCTGTTATCCTTCTTTAATTTCTCCAAAATCGCCTCTTCGTAGAACCCTAACTTTGGAAATATTCTCCTCCTCCTCTTTTTCTTTTTGTCGAAATTCTTCTTTTTGACCTTGTTCTTTTTTATTTTTGTTTTCTGATCCTGCTACTTCAACCACCTCCTCCAATTCAGTTCAAATATTGCCCTCGGCACTCGAAGCCGTTCCTCTTCCTATCCTTCGCCCCGACGATACTGTTCCTACTCGTGTCTTTACAACCCATGTTGCTTATGCTAATTTCGGGGATACCATGGATAACATCCCCCTCTGCCTTCGTCGACCTACCTTTGGCTCGTTAGATGAGCCAGAGGAGGATGAGGTCACTTCCTCTCAACCCACTTTTCCTGCATCTTCAACCATTCCTCCTTCTTCTTCTCAGCCTGGTGCTTCAAACTCTCCTTCCAATGAAACCTCGACCAAAAACCCCCACAGAGCTTCCACTAAGCGCCCTTCTCTCTCCCATAAATGGTATTCTCCTGAGAAGATCGGCCACCCCAGCGGTTGGTCGTTTTTTAGTTCCTCTTCCTCCGACAAATATGATCATCCTCCAATGAACTATTATACCTTTTTCAAAATTCAATTCAAACTCGACCTCCATTTTTCTCTGTGTCCTGAGCTGCTCCAAATTTGTGAATGGTTCGGGCTTTCTCTACACCAACTTCCCTCAAATGCCATCCGCTTTATGACCACATTCATCATCCTCTGCCACATTTGCCTCGGTCGATTCGACCTCGCCTTCTTTCATTACTGCTACGCCCCTTCTAAACAAGGCCGAGGCCCCTATTTGAAAAGTTGAAATGGCGCCCATTTCATCAATGACGTCCCTTCCAATCTCCCCAAGTGGATATACCGGTTCATCTTTATCGAGCCCGACGTGCCTTTTCCGTGGCCTTCTATCCCTTGGGTTAAGGAGGTTCCTCAGGAGGTCTCGGCCCCTCCTTCAAACCCCCTTTTCGAGCAAAGGTTCCACACTTGGAACGCCAAGTCCGTTGCATCGGAGAAACTACTTGGGGATGAGAACTTGCTCCACTATTGTGGCTTGCTCACCCACAAAACTTGTCCTCCTCCCACCGGCGAGATCCTCGATCTCATTCGACTTGAGAATGACCCAGGTAATCCTCGACCTAGTTGCTCAAATGTTTACGCGTCCCCTTGTCTTTGCCCCAAGTGCTATCTGTTGATGTCGAATATAATCTATTTTGTGATTTTCTTGCAGAGGTGCCCAGTTTCAACATCCCTCCGAGGAAAACTCCTCTTAAAAAGAGGACAATGGCTACCTCTGGCTTGACCGGGGGTCAAGCTGAGGGGTCGGCTGTAACGCCCAGAAAATTATTTACTATTTATGGAGCTCGACTATATTTCCATAAATATTAAGTTTCCAAATTTAATGCATTTATTATTATTATTTGCATTAGATTGAGTAATTAGTATTAAAGTTTAAGACATGGAGAATTTATTTGATTTTAATTATTAAAGTCGGATTTATTTAGCCCAAGTATCGGTTATTTTTTTTAAACCGAGCCTCGGAATAATTCATTTAAGTTGATCGAGGCCGAATAATTCATTTATTCGAGCCTAATCATTTTCTAGCAAGTCCAGTTATTTTAACTGGCCCATTTAAGTTAATCGAGCATATAGTCGATTTTTAAATACAAGCCAAATTATTTTAGTAACTCGAGCGACTAATTGATTTAGTCCAAGTTCCAGGAGACTTATAATACCGAACAAATAAGATTTCCTAAGTCTATGTTCGATTTAATCGAGCCCGATAGTAGGAGATTTTAAAGGCCCAATTTTAGAAATTTTGAAGCCCGATTATTCGAGTCCAAGTAATTTAATTAAAAGCCCAAAAAATTGGCCCAATTCACACCAAAACCCTAAATTCCCTCTACTACTATAAATAAATCATCTCCTTCTTCATCTACATCTCCCAACACAAGAAATGAAGGAATTCGGCTGCCACCCCTCTTTCCTGCGAACTTCCGACCGTCGAGCGCCAAATCACCACCAGCATCCTCGTCGCAACTCAATCTCACGCCGGAAAAAGAAAATCCGCCACTCATCTCCCTCTTCCAGCTCGAGTTTGCAGCCACCATTTCGAGCTCGAGCCCCGCCGTCGACCTCGAGTTTCGTTTTCTGGCGAGCCTCTGCAACCAAGCTCTTGTCGCCGTCACTTGCAGCAGCCCTGTCTACTGGTCGCACCACCTCAGTACACGCGCCACCGAGCCACATCATCTGCTCGCAAGTCCTGTCGAGCTGTCGCCATCTATCTCTCTCAGTCGTAGCTTGAACACCTACGAGCCAAAGAAGTCCAGCAGCACAGCTCGTCGCTTTCAGCGAGCCACTCAACCACTTTCCGACGAGTTCGTTTCACGTCGTTCCCAGCCGCCCTTCACGCCGGCGATGACGCCACACATCAGGCGAACCCAGGTTCGCGACTGTACATCAACCAGTGACCCTCGTGCGAGTCCATCTCGAGTCCTGTTTGGCAGCTTCCGTACACGCGCCTGGGGACCCGCGACTAGCACTCTCGAGCGCGTCTCGAGCCTCGATCTAGGCAAACCGAGTCAGCCCAACCTCTGACTCAAGTCCAACAGAACATATTCGTACGGTGAAGATCAGATCCGAGCTTGATTAGTTAGCCCGACCCGATTCCGAGAGCAACCAAGGACTCATTATCTCTATTTATCTTCCGATTTTCGTTTCGAACCCCTCGGGAGGTATAATAGCTGAAACTCCATCTTCGTGGCCTTAGACAACAATTTAAATTAATTATAAAAATAAGTTTTGGGAAATTTCGAGCTTGATATGATTTATTACGATTTTATCGAGTAAAATGGCTATAAATTCATTAAATATTGGTGGTTGACCCAAAAATTACGAAACCAACTCGATAAATCATAAATCAATGTCTTGAGGCTTAGGTTCAAATTTGAGAAATTTTAGAGTTCGTTTGATAGGCGAACGAGATTTTTGAATGATTTGAGCGGTTGAAGCGGTTACTAGTTAAATGTGTTAGGAGTTGAATTGAGTTGCGATATTTTGATCATATATCATGTATATGTTGAGGATGGTGTGTTTCGAATTTCGTAATTTTCAGACACCGTTTGATATAGAATAAATATCGAGACGTTAGCCTCATTTTGCGATATTTTAGAATATTAGTCCGGTTGATATTTTAGCTGCAGTTGTTGATTATAAAATTGGTAAAAATCACATAGAAATTATGAATTAAGGATCGACTTTAAATGAGTTAAGATTTTCGAGAATCAAAAACCCTAGTCTTATCCAGTTCTGATAACCGGATATTATTTCAGATCCGAGTTTAATGGATCGAACCCTAGTGATGTTTAAACAATTTTAGACATCGTAGCACTAGTTCGTAAAGCGTATCGTCGTCCCGCACACGTGCTTGACTCTCATACGATCGTTGGAGTCAAACCACCGAGTGCGTGCCCGTGCACCGAGTCCGAGTCAAACCACCGAGTGCGTGCCCGTGCACCGAGTTCATCCGACCTACAGTTTATGCGCCATTTCCGTTAGTCGTGGTCCAAGATCGCCCCTGCGTCAGTGACCGTGGCACCGCTCCAAACCGTGCATCGGTTAAGCCGTGTCAGTCGAGTTCGTGTCGGCCCCAAGTTGCCACGCCGAACCCGGACCACGATCAAACTGAGCTGCACATAGTCAAGCCAATGATCGACCGACTCCCAGTGAGTCATCGGTCCAGTTCAGTCAAACCAGTCCGGGCAGTCCGGAGAGAACTGCAGTACAGTCAGATCAGTCCGGGTAGCCGGACGATTCGAGAAATTTCAGATAGATATATTTCAGACAAATTTAAGATTTCAGATATAAAGTTAAGATTTAAGATATATTTAAGATCCAGACATATTTCAGATTTAATCAGATTTAAAATTTTAGTCATGTTGATTCAGATTATAGTCTCAGACTTAGAAATATTTCAGAGAACTCTAGTATGCCTCAAAGACAATAATATTTTCAAAATCAGCTCGTAAATCCCTAAATGATTTTTAAAGCCAGGTGAGCGAACCTAGACAGCTCAGATAATAAAATTTGAGTTTTCAGTTTAAGATAAATACTTAAATATATTTTGTGCTTATATATTTTTTAGTTGTGGAGAGTCGAGCCTCCGACAGTTGCAAACCATTCAGTACTTGTATTTCAGCATATCAGGTGGGGACCCTGTACTGGGTATTACATCTTTTATAATCGCAATACCATGGTTGAGGTATGTATGTAAGATTCTGCCCAAATAGGGGCAATTACCTAGCGAGTAGATCTTTTCTAGCTAGGTGAATCGAACGCTAGTTAAGATGAGATAAGAATTCTAATGCAGCTTTGAGTTAAGTGAATTCGGAACCCTAGAGCAGCCTTGAGTTAAGTTTAATTTCAGATGACCTCAGAATAATTCTTCCCTATGGAATATTGTTCTAGAGATAGATTTTGTCATAACCATGTGTTTCTAATCTCTAGTTATTATCAAGAACTCTAGTGCAATTGTGAGTTAAGCTCCAACCTTAGAATAGCAAAAGAGTTAGTTCTGCCCTAGTATGGGCAACGACCTACAGATTAGGTCCTATAGTTGCTTATCGTGAGCGTGAGGACCTAGTGTCCTTCTCGCCTGTTAAGCAGTCAGTTGAGCAGAAATTATATAAGGTAAGTTGAGCAGCTATTAGAGATAGTCAGTTGAGCAGCAGTTATAGACAATATACTTATTTATACGCATTGGTGATGTGTTCTATCATATTAGATGTATGCTTAGGTTGCGATGTGATTTATCATTTTAGATGTATACTGAGGTTGGGATGTGCTTATCATATCATATGTATGTTTAGTTCGTGATGTTGCAGTTATAGTTAGTCAGTTGAGCAGCAATTATAGTTAGCCAGTCGAGCACCCATTATAATAGACAGTTGAGCATCAGTTATAGTTATCCAGTGGAGCAGAAACTATAGACAGTCAGCTGAGCATCGGTAATAGGCAGTCAGTTAAGTAGCAGCTATAGATAGTGTGCTGAGTTATGTATTTATTGGACAAATGTTTAATTAGTTAGTAAAATGTTCTTCATCATATCGTTTCTGCCGATTCAGTAAGTACTTGCTTATATGTTGATGTCATGATATGTTATTATATTAGCTGTATATTTCAGTGCCGGTTCCGGCGGAGCATGTGGATTATTTATGCTCACGCCCCCCACTAACCATTTTTCAGGTGATGGTGTCGAGCGTAGAGCGTGAGCCGATGATGTGGTGGTGGTCATAGCAAGGATATTTTCAGTAAACATGTCATGTATATCATAAATTGTTAGAGTTATTATGTTTTGTTCATGCATGCTTGCATTTGCTTCCGCACTTGGTATTTCAATATTACAGTATTTCAGTATCTAGAATTTCAGTCTATGCATGCTTAAATCCTTAGATGTTTGGAGTAATGAATTATACTCGGTTGCATGGCTAGTAGTTTAAAGATATTAAAGATTTAAGATTTAAGATTCAAGTTGAGTAGCAACCCGCATATTAAAGTTAAAGTTTTTTCGAAAGGTTAATATGAGTTTTCGAAAATTATAACAGAGTTTTCCTTTTATAGCGCGAAAAATTTACTCTGATTTTAGTAAGTCTATGCGGGATGTTATAGTTGGTATCAGAGCCACTTAGTGGTTCTGTATACTGAAATTTTAGTAGATTTATGACCACACCACGCTCACGCCACGGCGACTCCGAGGTACGTCGCCTGTACAACTTTTATTAATTGTGAACGCATATTTAATTATAGTCAGATTATTTCAGGGGCGTACGATCTATCCTTCGATTAAAATTTGAGAATTCTAGTCCGAACTCTAGCCAGAACTTAGAAGATTTTAGTGTAACCGGAACTCTAGCCAAGCTAGGTGTTTTAGGAATTAAATGATAAATTATTAAGTGTAACACCCCGAGTTTTATTAATAAAGGAAAATACTGGCTTTTAGTTTTAAGCTAGCCTTTGTTAATAAATAGTTAGGTTCATGTTCAAGTTCAAGCAATTCAGTCAATCAGATTCTAAGTTCGACTATTAGTCGATATATTATTCGG
>CACSLK010012104.1:41880-52822 GCA_902706635.1 Striga hermonthica | reverse complement strand
TAAGTAATGGTCATTAGCCGTGCTTAATTAACTTAATCATGTTTAAGCTAATTAATCAAGATTAGCTTAAAGATAATTATGATTAGCTTAATGTTAATGATGATTAATTAAAATTAATGAGGATTAGTTTAAGGATAATCATGTTTAAAATTAATCATGATTAGTTAATAATAATCGTGATTAATTTAAGGTTAATCGTGATTAGTTAAGGTTAATCGTGATTAGTTAATCATGATTAGTTTAATATTAATCGTGATTAATTAATGTTAATCGCGATTAATTAATGTTAATTATACTTAAAGTTAATCATGCTTAATTAGCACTAATTGTGTTTAATTTAGCACTAATCATGTTTAAGCAAATTAGTATGACATTGGTATAATATTCACGCAAGCTTCAAGCATGATGTGGCAACTACACATCTCTCTACTTGATGACTAAGCGTGTGAAGTTGTTAGTAAGCAAATGAGAAGCCACCTATACTCCTTTATGCACGACGTGTGGTGTAAGTTTATTGGCTAACTCATTTTCTTCTATCCGCCATATTTCATCCTCTTTTTGTGCGAAAGTGGGAGGGGAAAATTCAGCATATTATTCATGATATATTAAGCACGTAAGTTAGGGGGGTTTATTCCAAAAGTACCAAAATATTATACGGAGAAGAAGTATCGTACACGCGTACGCACGCAAGGGTTCGGTCATGAGAATCCTTGTAAAATTTATCGAGCACTTGAAGAGGTAACCTCCTCCTCAACATCTATTCATGTTATTAAGATCATGTTATGATTACTTGTTCAGTTCATGTCCAGAAATTCATGTAAAATGCTAAGTGTGCTCAATTTAAGTCATGATAGTTCGTACCAAGCTATGTTCGTTTTTATGGTAAAAACTCTCGAAAACTCATGGTTATTTAGTCAGAATAGGGCATTTTATGATTAGTTATATAGAGGTTGTCGAGGAAAAGTCATGGTTTGGTTGAAGGATTGGCCGAAGTTGTCGGCTACGCACGTAGCGCAAGCCACTGCCATGTTCGTTTTAAATATGATATAATCATGTTATTCGATCATTATACATGTAATTAGTCATGTTACGTTAAGTTAGGGTCAGTCAAGTAAAGTCACAACCATGCGTGTAAGTGTACCCAGTGCTACACGCTAACACGCACGGCAGTGCATGATCAGCCATTCGCGTACGTTGTAACGCGTTGCACGCCCAGCAGCGTGTCACGCAACACCAGTACGCATCCCAGTGGCAGCAGCGTTTAGGCCAGCAGGCAGGGCAGCAGGCAGCGTGCGCAAGCCGTGCTGCGTGCACGTTGCCTGTGCACGGTATCGTCGCGAGCGAAGCCCAGTAGCACGCCGCAACGTCCAGTGCGCGCCCGAAGCCAGTCATGCCCAACGGACACGCCCAGTGCCGCTGGCAGTCAGCCCGTAAATCCCCGCGCCTGCAGTCAGGCCGGACAGCGCCCATGTGCGCAGCCTCGGCAGGCCGCAGGCCAAGTTAGCAATCGCTAGTCCGGTTCAGCGGACCGACCGTCCGGTCCAGACCGGTTTAGACCGGCTGGACCGGTCCAGTCCCAATTTGTACAGTTTAGTTCGTATTTTATATAGTTCAGCCCGGCTCTTAATTTAAGTCCCATTTTCAGTTAAATTCCGGGTCCAGATCAGTTTAGTAAATTCATGTCAGTCCAGTTCCGAGTTTAGTCAGTTCCAGTTATACCGGATAAGTTCAGATATCATATTTAAGTCCAGTAGAGCATCTTAACATGTTAATCAGTTATTTTTATTAGTCTGAGCATAGTAAATGGTAATTGTTTATATTATTTTCAGTTTGATCAGGATGCAGATATCAGCACTTACATTTTCAGATCAGCAGTTCAGGTGGGGACTCAGACTAAGTATTACATTGAGTATAATTACAGTTATCATGTTCAAGGTATGTATGTTCAGTTCCTGCTCAGTGAGGCTAGACAAAGTAAGACCATCTGAGTTCTAGTGGCGTAATCTGCCCACTAGAGTGTGCACATAGGCGCGACGCAGTATATTATAGCCGCCAGATACAACATTCGATCCCGTAGCAGTTACGGTTGATCGCAGTTACAGTACATGACATGACAGTTCAGTTATATATGCTTTAGATCATGATATTGCAATTATTATTGATGTTTACTTTAGTATGGGTTTCCACGGAGCACAGTGCCTTAGTGCTCACTCCCCACTATTATCATGTTTTTCAGGAACAGCGTCGGACGAGAGGAGTGAGCTGGTTGGTGGATCGTGGTCAGAGATATGGCTAGCAGCCATTGTACATTATTGTACAGCTATGTTTTGCCACGTATGACTTCCGCTGTTACTTTACGATATTTCAACTAGCATGTCAGTTTTTATTTTTAAACTGATTTATCAGACAGATTTTTATAAAGTGTTACATGCAAGTTGATCTAAGTTAATCCGTTTATTCTTCAAGGTTAAATTTAAATAATGGTAACGGATTTCTTAAGCAATGAATGTTTTTTAGTAGCATCCCGAAAAGGATTTCGCAAATAAATATGTATTATTAAGAAAAGAATTTGCGAAAAATGCGCTCTGATATTTATGGAAAAGCGGGGTGTTACATTAAGTATAGTGTAGCTATTTATTAATCGGCTATACTGTTAAAGTCAGAATTTCAGCAGATCTAGTTATTGTGTATCTCATCACTTTTAATTGATTATATTGTTGAGGTATTTGTGTAAGTAGATTGAAGGATCGGGACGGATGAGTAATCCCGTCTTGGTCGATATTTCAGTATGTCAGTTATGACTTAGATGAGTGGGCGATGCCCAGCCTAAGTCTAGCGTCCAGATGAGTGGGCAAGGCCCAACCTAGATTGCGAAAATGTCAGATTTCAGTTATGACTTGGATGAGTGGGCGATGCCCAGCCTAAGTCTAGCGTTTGGATGAGTGGGCGAGGCCCAGCCTGGATTGCGAAAATGTCAGATTTCAGTTATGACTTGGATGAGTGGGCGATGCCCAACCTAAGTCTAGCGTCCAGATGAGTGGGCGAGGCCCAGCCTGGATTGCGAAAATGCCAGATGTCAGTTATGACTTGGATGAGTGGGCGATGCCCAACCTAAGTCTAGCGTCCGGATGAGTGGGCGAGGCCCAGCCTGGATTGCGAAAATGTCAGATGTCAGTTATGACTTAGATGGGCAGTGCGATGTCCAGCCTAAGTCTAATGTCCAGATGAGTGGGCGATGCCCAGCCTGGATTTCTGTGGGAGGGGACCCCCAAAAGGTGCACATGAGTACCAAATTACTGATAGTCCCATAGTTAGCTAATTTATTTGTGCATAAGAAGATCTCTAGTGGGCTTCGTACTGAGAGAAGTACCACCCGGCCCACTACAGAGAGAAGATAGACGGAGGAGAGAGACTCAATCACAAATACCCCAGCCACTACAATCGGTTCCACCAGCTTGCGCCACATGCGAACGCCACCACCCAGAACGTTGCAGTAATACGGGAATACACCAATGACAGACCGTAGCAGTCGCCAGAAGATCCAAGGAAAGCCTAGAAGTAGAAGTAGAACCAAACCTCGTTCTTACGAGAGTTGAAGATGAGCATAACACCTGAGAGCCTGCGTTTTGGATGAAGACTTCATTTTGGAGAACGATTTGTTACCAAAACAGTTAACAAATGACTTTTGGCGTAGACACCGTACGATCTTGTACGGACACAAGTGCAATTCGCCAACGTACCGAGAAAGAATTTAAGAGAGAAGGTTTCGCGGTCAATAGTTGACCGATAGACGATCGGGAAGAGACCCGAGTATTCTAGCCTAGGATTGAACTTAAGTTTCGAGATAAGACTATAGATGCTGTCTCGAACTAATTTCAGTTGAGTTTATGTAGTACCGGTTTTCTAGTGTATAATAGTCATTATTCCGGGTGACCATGGCGGCTTGAAATAAGAGTCACTAAGTCGGGTATACCATGGAGGCTTGAAACTGGACCGGGACAAACATAATTCTCCATATGATATGATTTATGGTCGCCAGAAGAAACTGGCTCCCAGTCACGGGTACACCGCACGCAGGTACTGCATGCTAGTATGCCACGCCCGAGGGCCCCGGGTTGTTGGTGTGCCGCATTGCGACGTGCCGCGTGCAAAGTATCGCGTAGTCATGTGCCGAAAGTTACGATATAGAACCGGGTAGAGGCCAAGTGTCCTTATACCCCTAAGTGCCGATGGAGTCCCAGCATATTCCATCAGAGTATACACCTGATTTATTAGCCAGTGTCTATAAATTTCAGATTCTGATGGAGTCCAAGTGAATTCCATCCGAATGTGCACACCCGACCAAGTGTTCGGAAGTGAGCAATGGAATCCCAGTGAATTCCATCCAAATTTGCACACCCGGCCAAGTGTTCGGGAGTGAGCAATGGAATCCCAGTGAATTCCATCCGAATATACACACACGGCCAAGTGTTCGGGAGTGAGCAATGGAATCCAAGTGAATTCCATCCGAATGTGCACACCCGGCCAAGTGTTCGGGAGGGAGCAATGGAATCCCCGTGAATTCCATCCAAATGTGCACACCCGGCCAAGTGTTCGGGAGTGAGCAATGGAATCCCAGTGAATTCCATCCGAATGTGCACACCCGGCCAAGTGTTCGAGAGTGAGCATTAGAATCCCAGTGAATTCCATCCAAATGTGCACACCCGGCCAAGTGTTCGGGAGGGAGCAATGGAATCCCAGTGAATTCCATCCAAATGTGCACACCCGGCCAACTGTTCGGGAGTGAGCAATGGAATCTCAGTGAATTCTATCAAAAAGTGCACACCCGGCCAAGTGTTTGGGAGTGAGCAATGACCTGCAACTAGGTCCTACCAGTTACATATCACCTGGTAGAGATCTCCGCCTAACCAACTTACCCTGGTCAGCCTGGCGTGAGTGCAACAGACCTTGTCTAATCGGACGGATCCGATCAGCCTGACAAGGCAAACGTATTCTTCTAATCGGCTAAGCCCGATCAGCCTGACGAAGCATACAACATACCTTTTCTAATCGGGCCAGACCCGATCAGCCTGACAAGGTAGACGTGCTTGTCTAATAGGGAAAAGACCGATCAGCTTGACGAAGCACATAATGGACCCTGTCTAATCAGGTAAACCAGATCAGCCTGATATGGTTAACACTTTCGTCTAATCGTGCAGCGCTCGATCAGCCTGACGAAGTGTACGGTAAATTTTGTCTAATCGGGTGAAACTCGATCAGCCTGATAAGGTAGACCGTCATAGTAAAGAATTACAGTTCAGTTCTCCATAAGACTAGAAGCGTCGCCATAGCCAAGACGATGCTGCTAAGAGGGAAAGATAGGCTTCTTCCGAAGTTCCCAAGTTATAATTTCTAAAGTTCTGCCCTGGGACTTTCCAGGGGCACCTAGTGAATTTTGGCGAACCGCCATGACAAACTAGTCTGGAACTTGGGCTAATGGTGTATAACAGCCATAAGGTCGGGTAAATTATGGAGGCTTGAAATAAGAGTCATTAGTCCGAATTTGCCCGGTGGCTTGAAACCGAAATTTTCTTGGCATAGCCAAGATCACTAGTAGGAGGAAGACCAAATTTAAAGCTAAGAATAATAGTTTTGAGTTCTGACTCGTATTTTAGTTTAGAATTTCCGAGGACGGAAATGCTTTAAGGAGGATAGATTGTAACGCCCAGAAAATTATTTACTATTTATGGAGCTCGACTATATTTCCATAAATATTAAGTTTCCAAATTTAATGCATTTATTATTATTATTTGCATTAGATTGAGTAATTAGTATTAAAGTTTAAACCATGGAGAATTTATTTGATTTTAATTATTAAAGTCGGATTTATTTAGCCCAAGTATCGGTTATTTTTTTTAAACCGAGCCTTGGAATGATCGGAATTGTATTTAAGTTGACCGAGGCCGAATAATTCATTTATTCGAGTCTAATCATTTTCGAGCAAGTCCAGTTATTTTAACCGGCCCATTTAAGTTAATCGAGCATATAGTCGATTTTTAAATACAAGCCAAATTATTTTAGTAACTCGAGCGACTAATTTATTTAGTCCAAGTTCCAGTCGACTTATAATACCGAACAAATAAGATTTCCTAAGTCTATGTTCGATTTAATCGAGCCCGATAGTAGGAGATTTTAAGGCCCGATTTTAGAAATTTTGAAGCCCGATTATTCGAGTCCAAGTAATTTAATTAAAAGCCCAAAAAAATGGCCCAATTCACACCAAAACCCTAAATTCCCTCTACTACTATGAATAAATCATCTCCTTCTTCATCTACATCTCCCAACACAAGAAATGAAGGAATTTGGCTGCCACCACTCTTTCCTGCGAACTTCCGACCGTCGACCGCCAAATCACCACCAGCATCCTCGTCGCAACTCAACCTCACGCCGGAAAACGCAAATCCGCCACTCATCTCCCTCTTCCAGCTCGAGTTTGCAGCCACCATTTCGAGCTCGAGCCCTGCCGTCGACCTCAAGTTTCGTTTTCTGGCGAGCCTCTGCAACCAAGCTCTTGTCGCCGTCACTTGCAGCAGCCCCGTCTGCTGGTCGCACCACCTCAGTACACGCGCCACCGAGCCACCTCATCTGCTCGCAAGTCCTGTCGAGCTGTCGCCATCCATCTCTCTCAGTCGTAGCTTGAACACCGACGAGCCAAAGAAGTTTAGCAGCACAGTTCGTCGCTTTCAGCGAGCCACTCAACCACTTTCCGGCGAGTTCGTTTCACGTCGTTCCCAGACGCCCTTCACGCCGGCGATGACGCCACACATCAGGCGAACCCAGGTTCGCGAATGTACATCAACCAGTGACCCTCGTGCGAGTCCATCTCGAGTCCTGTTTGGCAGCTTCCGTACACGCGCCTGAGGACCCGCGACCAGCACTCTCGAGCGTATCTCGAGCCTCGATCTAGGTAAACCGAGTCAGCCCAACCTCTGACTCACGTCCAACAGACCATATTCGTACGGTGCAGCTCAGATCCGAGCTTGATTAGTTAGCCCGACCCGGTTCCGAGAGCAACCAAGGACTCATTATCTCTATTTATCTTCCGATTTTCATTTCGAACCCCTCGGGAGGTATAATAGCTGAAACTCCATCTTCGTGGCCTTAGACAACAATTTAAATTAATTATAAAAATAAGTTTTGGGAAATTTCGAGCTTGATATGATTTATTACGATTTTATTGATTAAAATGGCTATAAATTCATTAAATATTGGTGGTTGACCCAAAAATTACGAAACCAACTCGATAAATCATAATTCAATGTCTTGAGGCTTAGGTTCAAATTTGAGAAATTTTAGAGTTCGTTTGATAGGCGAACGAGATTTTTGAATGATTTGAGCGGTTGAAGCGGTTACTAGTTAAATGTGTTAGGAGATGAATTGAGTTGCGATATTTTGACCATATATCATGTATATGTTGAGGATGGTGTGTTTCGAATTTCGTAATTTTCGGACACCGTTTGATATAGAATAAATATCGAGACGTTAGCCTCATTTTGCGATATTTTAGAATATTAGTCTGATTGATATTTTAGCTGCAGTTGTTGATTATAAAATTGGTAAAAATCACATAGAAATTATGAATTAAGGATCGACTTTAAATGAGTTAAGATTTTCGAGAATAAAAAACCCTAGTCTTATCCAGTTCTGATAACCGGATATTATTTCAGATCTGAGTTTAATGGATCGAAGCCTAGTGATGTTTAAACAATTTTAGACATCGTAGCACTAATTCGTAAAGCGTATCGTCGTCCCGCACACGTGCTCGACTCTCATCCGATCGTTGGAGTCAAACCACCGAGTGCGTGCCCGTGCATCGAGTCCGAGACAAACCACCGAGTGCGTTCCCATGCACCGAGCCCATCCGACCTACAGTTTACGCGCCATTTCCGTTAGCCGTGGTCCAAGCACGCCCCTGCGTCAGTGACCGTGGCACCGCTCCAAACCGTGCATCGGTTAAGCCGTGTCAGTCGGGTTCGTGTCGGCCCCGAGTTGCCACGCCGAACCCGGACCACGGTCAAACCGAGCTGCACATAGTCAAGCCAATGATGGACCGACTCCGAGTGAGTCATCGGTCCAGTTCAGTCAAACCAGTCCGGGCAGTCCGGAGAGAACTGCAGTACAGTCGGATCAGTCTGGGTAGCCGGACGATTCGAGAAATTTCAGATAGATATATTTCAGACAAATTTAAGATTTCAGATATAAAGTTAAGATTTAAGATATATTTAAGATCCAGACATATTTCAAATTTAATCAGATTTAAAATTTTAGTCATGTTATGTTGAGTCAGATTATAGTCTCACACTTAGAAATATTTCAGAGAACTCTAGTATGCCTCATGTTCTGTTGAGTCCGATTATAGTCTCAGACTTAAAAATATTTCAGAGAACTCTAGTATGCCTCAAAGACAATAATATTTTCAAAATCAGCTCGTAAATCCCTAAATGATTTTCAAAGCCAGGTGAGCGAACCTAGACAGCTCAAATAATAAAATTTGAGTTTTCAGGTTAAGATAAGTACTTAAATATATTTTGTGCTTATATATTTTGTAGTTGTGGAGAGTCGAGCCTCCGACAGTTGCAAACCATTCAGTACTTGTATTTCAGCATATCAGGTGGGGACCCTGTACTGGGTATTACATCTTTTATAATCGCAATACCATGGTTGAGGTATGTATGTAAGATTCTGCCCGAATAGGGGAAATTACCTAGCGAGTAGATCTTTTCTAGCTAGGTGAATCGAACGCTAGTTAAGATGAGATAAGAATTCTAGTGCAGCTTTGAGTTAAGTGAATTCAGAACCCTAGAGCAGCCTTGAGTTAAGTTTAATTTCAGATGACCTCAGAATAATTCTTCCCTATGGAATATTGTTCTAGAGATAGATTTTGTCATAACCAAGTGTTTCTAATCTCTAGTTATTATCAAGAACTCTAGTGCAATTGTGAGTTAAGCTCCAACCTTAGAAGAGCATAAGAGTTAGTTCTGCCCTAGTATGGGCAACGACCTACAGATTAGGTCCTACAGTTGCTTATCGTGAGCGTGAAGACCTAGTGTTCTTCTTGCCTGTTAAGCAGTCAGTTGAGCAGAAATTATATAAGGTAAGTTGAGCAGCTATTAGAGATAGTCAGTTAAGCAGCAGTTATAGACAATATACTTATTTATACGCATTTGTGATGTGTTCTATCATATTAGATGTATGCTTAGGTTGCGATGTGATTTATCATTTTAGATGTATACTGAGGTTGGGATGTGCTTATCATATCATATGTACGTTTAGTTCGTGATGTTGCAGTTATAGTTAGTCAGTTGAGCAGCAATTATAGTTAGCCAGTCGAGCACCCATTATAATAGACAGTTGAGCATCAGTTATAGTTATCCATTGGAGCAGAAACTATAGACAGTCAGCTGAGCATCGGTAATAGACAGTCAGTTAAGTAGCAACTATAGATAGTGTGATGAGTTATGTATTTATTGGATGAATGTTTAATTAGTTAGTAAAATGTTCTTCATCATATCGTTTCCGCCGATTCAGTAAGTACTTGCTTATATGTCGATGTCATGATATGTTATTATATTAGCTGTATATTTCAGTGCCGGTTCTGGCGGAACATGTGGATTATTTATGCTCACGCCCCCCACTAACCATTTTTCAGGTGATGGTGTCGAGCGTAGAGCATGAGCCGATGATGTGATGGTGGTCATAGCAAGGATATTTTCAGTAAACATGTCATGTATATCATAAATTGTTAGAGTTATTATGTTTTGTTCATGCATGCTTGCATTTGCTTCCGCACTTGGTATTTCAGTATTACAGTATTTCAGTATCTAGAATTTCAGTCTATGCATGCTTAAATCCTTAGATGTTTGGAGTAATGAATTATACTCGGTTGCATGCCTAGTAGTTTAAAGATATTAAAGATTTAAGATTCAAGTTGAGTAGCAACCCGCATATTAAAGTTAAAGTATTTTCGAAAGGTTAATATGAGTTTTCGAAAATTATAACAGAGTTTTCCTTTTATAGAGCAAAAAATTTACTGTGATTTTAGTAAGTCTAGGCGGGGTGTTACATCGGCTGCTTCCTCTGGGTCTCGACCGGAGCCGCAGACGCGATCACCTCCGCGAGATACCTTCTTGCCATCACCTCCGCCGCCAGGGCCACAGCAACAGCAACAACAACAACAACAACAACAACAACAACAACAACAACAACAACTGCAACCACAACAGAAAACAACAACAACAACAACCGCAACCACCACCGAAACACCAACAATGCCAAACTCCTCCGCCTCCTCCCGGCAGAACTTCTCAGCACACCTCTGCCTCTGTCTCTACCACCAAGGCCTCGACCACCACCAAAGCCTTGACCACCTCCAAAACCGATGACCGTCAACAGACTGCTGATCGCCAGCACAAGCCCGACGACCGCCATAAAACTACTGATCGTCAACACAAAGTCGACGACTGCTCACAAAAAGCTGACCACCGAACCCCCAATCCCAAAGATAAGATTCAACCCAAAACTACCGATAAGTCCTCTGAACCCAATACCTCGTCCAAAACCAAGATCCCAGAAAAACCTCCCCTCGACCAACGGTCCTCCAAAACTCACTCTGTTGGCTCGACCAAGGCACTGGTCGAGTCCAGCGGTCAAGATGACGCGGGGCGCGAGATTACCCTTGGGAAGCGCTCTCGTATCGACCAAGGTGAAGCGGTCTGTAAACGAGGGCGTACCAGCCACCTCTGGCCCGACCCGTTGGCCCCAAAATCGACGTTTTTTTTGTCGGCCTCCGTGAATGAGGTGGCCGAGCGCCTCGAGGGTGCCCTCCTCGAGAATGACCACAAGAAGGCCAGCACTGCTGGAACACGCCGACGAGGCGGTCCTTCCCACGGATCGATATCGGATA
>CACSLK010012104.1:18624-28896 GCA_902706635.1 Striga hermonthica | reverse complement strand
CAGTCCGCGGCCAGTATGCGCGAGTGACCGAGCAGGTGGTCAGCCAGCAGCCTACCGCCCGGCCGCAGCGAGCCGGCGGTCCGGCCAGAAAATGAACCGGCCGGTTTAGACTGGATTTTGAGTTGTTCAGTATTTATTGATTCGAGTCCAGTTTTCAGTTAATTTTCCAGTCCAATCCAGTCCAGTCCAGTTCAGTAAAATCATGTCAGTTCAATTCCAAGTTTATTCAGTTCCGGTTGTACCGGTTAAATCCAGACATCATGTTAAAGTCCAGTAGAGCATCTTAACATATTAAACAGTTATTTTATCAGTCTAAGCATAGTATTTAGTAATTGTTTATATTATTTTCAGTTTGTTCAGGATCCAGATATCAGAACTTACATTTTCAGATCAGCAGTTCAGGTGAGAACTCAGACTAAGTATTACATTGAGTGTAATTACAGTTATCATGATTCAAGGTATGCATATTCAGTTCCTGCTCAGTGAGGCTAGACAAAGTAAGACCATCTGAGTTCTAGTGGCATAATCTGCCCACTAGAGTGTGCACATAGGCGCAGCGCAGTATATTATAGCCGCCAGATACAGCATTAGATCCTGTAGCAGTTACGGTTGATCGCAGTTACAGTACATGACATGACAGTTCAGTTATATATGCTCTAGATCATGATATTGCAATTATTATTACTGTTTTACTTCAGTATGAGTTTCTGCGGAGCACAGTGGCTTTTAGTGCTCACGCTCCCACCACTATCATGTTTTTCAGGTCATGAAGTCGGGACGAAGGAGTGAGATGACGGAGCTGTTTGGGACTATGCTTATAAAGCTTAAATTGCCTAAGCTTTATGCTTATAAAGCTTAAATTACGTTTTGTACAGTTTGAATTTGGCATAGCAGTGCCGTTATTATTTTCAGATAACTTATTTTCACGATCATGGTAATGCTATCCAATTTCACCACTACAGTTTCCGCTGATGTTTTACTGTTCGTCATTCTTAGTCAAAGAAATCAGTCGGCGAACTGTTAGTTGGTTTTCAAAACCAAAAGTTTAGATTTATCAGTCAGTTATGTATTTTGGTAGCACTCCGAATCAGTATTTCGCAATGTAAAATGTTTTATTTTGAATGTAATTGCGAAAAGCGCGCTCTGATTTTCATGTCAAGGCGGGGTGTTACACTCAGGGTGTAAGAGTTCTACAGACAAAGAGATAGCTGAATCTTCTGTCGAGAATGCTAAAGCATCAACTGACTACATTGTCCCTGCGACCCAAGAAGGTTCTGAGTTACCTAGGCGTGATCCTCCATTAAGGGTTCAGAAAGATCATCCACCCGAGCAAGTCGTTGGTGACATAAACGAGAGATTCACTAGGAAATCGAAGACGTCAGTCAAAGAACTTATGGGTGTCTCTCATTATGCTTGCTACACCTCACTCCTTGAACCCAAGAATTCTAAAGAGGCCCTGAAAGATGAGTGCTGGATCTTAGCCATGCAGGAGGAACTGGAACAATTCGCTAGAAACGATGTCTGGGAGTTAGTACTTGAACCTTCCTCGGGAAATATTATCGAAACCAAGTGGATCTTCAAAAACAAAACTGACGAGTTCGGGAATTTAACTCGGAACAAGGTGAGACTAGTTGCTCAAGGCTACACTCAGACTCAAGGAATTGATTTTGATGAAACCTTCGCCCCTGTTGCTAGACTGAATCAGTACGCATATTTCTATCTATTGCATGTCTAATGAAGTTCATTGTCTACCACATGGACGTGAAGTCTGCCTTCCTGAATGGGATACTACATGAAGAGGCTTACGTGAAGCAGCCTGAAGGGTTCAAAGATCCCAAGAATCCGAATCATGTCTAAGGGCTTAAGAAAGCATTGTACGGATTAAAGCAAGCTCCTCGTGCGTGGTATGAACGCCTTACCATGTACCTTCTGGAAAAGGGATTCAAGAGAGGTGGAGTAGATCAGACATTGTTTGCTCTCCGAACGAATGAGGACCTATTGGCTGTTCAAATCTATGTCGACGACATCACCTTTGGATCAACATCCAAGAAGCTGGTCAATCACTTTGTGAAACTTATGTCGTCTGAATTCGAGATGAGTCTCGTTGGTGAACTTTCGTACTTTCTTGGACTTCAGGTAAAGCAAGGTAAAGATGGTATCTTCTTGCATCAGGGTAAGTATGCAAAAAACCTTGTTAAAAAGTTTGGTCTTGAAAACGCTAAATGTCCTCAAACTCCTATGGGCACTCATGTAAAAGTGTCTAAAGATGATGAAGGCTCATCTGTTGATCAAACTCTATACAGAAGTATGATTGGTAGTCTTTTATATCTCACTGCTAGTAGACTTGCCATTTGCTTTAGTGTTGGATTGTGTGCCAGGTATCAGGCTGCCCCCAAGGAATCACATATGAAAGCAGTCAAGCATATCATAAAGTACATTGGAGGTACAACCGAGTATGGTCTATTCTACTCTGCTGATATGAACTTACATCTTGCAGGTTATTGTGACGCTGACTGGGCTGGAAATCTTGATGATCGAAAAAGCACCTCTGGTGGGTGTTTTACATAGGATCAAACTTGGTAACTTGGTTCTGCAAGAAACAAAACTACATCTCCCTTTCTACTGCTGAAGCCGAGTACATTGCCGCTGGAAGCTGCTGCTCTCAGTTGGTATGGATGAAACAGATTCTATCTGAGTATGGTATGAACGTTCAGTCGGCTCAACTTTTCTGTGACAACACTAGTGCTATAAATATTTCAAAAAACCCTGTCCAACATTCTCGTACCAAGCATATTGACATTGGTTATCATTTTATTCATAATTTGGTAGAAGATGGGATTATTGTGTTAGATCATGTACCTACAGATGACCAACTTTCTGATATTTTCACTAAGGCTCTTAATTCGAAACAATTTTTGTCCCTGAGAAAATCTTTAGGAATGTGTGCTATATGATTTGTGTGCATTGTGACAGTTGGATTTATATATATAGTGTCTATTGCATATAGGACCTTTTCTTTTTTTAGGCATCTTAGTATGTAGGTTCATCCTTGGAATTCTCTCTGATCATTTATTGTTAAGTTTGTTGATTGGTGGTCTGTGAATTCTAACTGGTCAGTTTGTAAGAGCTCGTCATGATGACCATTTTAACATACTTGTAAGAGCTGCTCTCGTGAAAATAGGCATCGGGCAACTATCACATGAGGTGCTTCCTTGATCACCTGTGAAATGAGTTATGTGTCTAATAATAATCGAGGTGTGATAGCTACAGGTAATAATTCTATGAATGAACGTTCTCTGGTGAAATAAGGTTGGTCATTCTGATATCTTCTCAGCTTGTTCAAAATTAAAACTTTTTGGGGGATGATTCACACCTCAAGTAATGGGCATGACATTGGCGTATGGTTAATTTTAGTAAGTGAATTGGTGTGGAAGTTCATTGAACGGAGTAAGTTCATCATAAGTATTGGGGCTGAATTGCGAACGAAAATTTTGTTTTTTGCTAAGAGAAAGTGATGAACGAACTTATATTAATTCTGTGTTGTATAAAAGTGGGAGCAATAAGGGCTGAGTTGTGCACGAAGAGAATTTATTTTTCTCATCATCTTGTTAGTGTCGAGCTCGTCTCAAATTAATTTGGGGAGATTTGTGGGTCAATCAATTAATGGATTTTTTCAATATTCATGAAAAGAAAATTTTAGGTTTTGCTTGTTAAGTATCTATTTTAGGCATGTACATCAGTTTTTCTCATGGCATATATTATTTCAATCCTGTGCCCAAATTAAGCCGTGTCAGTCGAGTTCGTGCCGGATCGAGTCGCCACGCCGAACTCGGACCACGGTCAAACCGAGCTGCACATAGTCAAGCGAATGACCGACCGACTCCGAGTGAGCTGTCGGTCCAGTTCAGTCGAACTGGTCTGGTCAGCTGGACTGTTCGAAATATATTTCAGATAGAATGTCAGATAAATTTCAGATGCAGTCAGATTAAGATTTCAGATAAAGTTAAGAATTTCAGATAGATTTAAGATTCAGATATAGTTTAGATTTCAGTCAGATTAGATTAAGTCAGATCCTAGTCCCAGACTTAGAAATATTTCAGAGAACTCTAGAATGCCTCAACGACGATAATATTTTCAAACTCAGCTCGTAAATCCCTAAATGATTTTTAAAGTCGAGTGAGCGAACCTAGATATATAAGATATTAAAGATTTGAGTTTTATTCTGAGCCTAGTACGTAAAATATTTCGCTCAATATATTTTGTAGCTTGAGGAGAGTCGAGCCTCCATCAGCTACCCATTTCAGATATATTCAGCATTCGCTTTTTGCCAGTTTCTAGGTAGGGACCATGTACTGTGTATTTCATCGCTTTTAATAATTTACCATGTTTGAGATCTATATGTGATTAAATTGAAGGACCGAGACGGATGAGTGATCCTGTCTTGGTCAAGATATCAGATGTCAGTTATGACTTAGATGAGTGGGCGAGGCCCAGCCTAAGTCTAGCGTCCAGATGAGTGGGCGAGGCCCAGCCTGGATTTCTGTGGGAGGGGACCCCCAGAGTGTGCACATGAGTATCGGTTTACCGTTAGTCCCATAGTCAGACCAATTTTCTCATATATATGTTGATTTCATAGTTTGTTATTAATTGTGCTGAGTATTCAGTGTCGGTTCCGGCGGAGCACCGTTGATTCCTTTGTGCTCACGCCTCCCCACTACCCTCTTTTTCAGGTGACGGAGTCCCGCGTGCAGCGTGAGCCGGATATGTGGTGGTGGTCATCAGCCAGGACATTTTGATATGACATGTCATATAGTTATTCGAACATGTCTAAACATCATTTGTCATCGCATTTACTTATGTTTTGTGTGTGCTTTCCGAATTATTTCTGCTTCCGCATATTAGACTTGTGTTTCAGATGTCAGATTTCAGTCTAGTATTTCAAATTTCATATTATGTCAGATTTTCAGAATATGCATGATTTATCCGGTATTATTCATGGCCTTAATTCTAGAATGAATTTACTTGGTCGCATGCATGATAGATTAAAGAGATAAAGATATAAGATTAAAGTTGAGTAGCATCCCGCGTTTTAAAGTTAAAGTATTTTCGAAAAATTAATATGAATTTTCGAAAATTAAATAAGTGCTTTCCATTTATAGCGCGAAAAATTTACTCTGATTTTAGTAAGCTAGGCGGGGTGTTACAGTTGGTATCAAACTTTGAGTTGAGTTCGAACTCTAGAGGTTACCTCACTTGAGTTGGCAAGATGCCTTCTCGCTAGTATTATGAGTAATAGATTTTCAGTGTATAAGAGTCATAGATCCGGGTAAGTCCTGGAGGCTTGAAATAAAAGCCATGAGTCCGGGAGGAACCATGGAGGCTTGAAGCTGAACCATAGCAGACATGTTTCCATATGAGGTAATCCTTAGTAGTTAGAGGAAGAGAAGACCCAGTTTTAAGGAAGCTAGAGTGAGGAATCGCATGTTGAGCCATGTTTTGACATCGAGACGACTTACTCATTCGTCTTGAAAGGGAGCCATCACCCAACGAAGTTTCAATAGTGTGAGAATACTCATACGACAGTTCGCAACCACCATGATTTAAGGAGGAGAACCAACTTCCTCACACGTGGAAGTTGAGATAGCATGTTTAAGAAGTCGAAGACTTATAAATTTCGCATACGGTGCCGAATGCCACAACTCTCGAGTTGGAACTTGTGGGCAGATGGACGATATGCCGATAGGAAAATTCTAGAAGCTATGAAGAGAGAGAACACTTCACTGACAACGCCCGAAGAGCTACCATTGCTCGAAATCACGCGTACGTGATTTTAAAATGTTACCAAGAAGACCACCTGATCGACAAATGAAATTCGATTGACCTGATAATGGAGAAGGACTCGTGTCAAGAGCGCCAAACCAAGAGACTCCATGAAGCTGCAATAGCTGAAGACCCAGACGCCAAGAAGCTACAAGAGCTGAAGACCCAGATCTAAATTGTGAATTGTTGGACCAAGAGCGTCACCCTAGGGTGTGCCCGATGGTTCGTGAAGAAAAGAGATGAGCACTAATTATCAAAAGTTATGCAGACTCAAGGAGGAGAGTAAGTACTCACCTTTGAGAGTCGAGAAGTTGTCGACCCATGCGGGAAGACAACAAGTTCCAAGATTGAACTTGAAGCTCGGACATCCTCTATGAGAAGTTGAGGAGCCCGAAGCCTCAAGATCAGAAAGCACAAGAAAGTTGAGGTGATGAAGTCATCTCTAAGTACTAGTGGTGTACGACATCACTAGTTTTAGAATAGATGTTGAAGGAAGAAAGAACAGAAAAGCCGCAACATTGAAATTTTAAGTACCATTGGGTAAATTTTACCCATATTAGTAGTGAGACCCTCGATTTGTATCAAGAAGAAGTTACATCCAGTAGTAGTGCGCCGAGTTAACTCAGCGCCGCAGTACCGTTAAGCCACTAGCATAAGACGTGGATACGACTGTGTTATGACTGCAGGGTATAATGACGTCGCAGGTACATCGCACGCAGGTATAGCATGCAGGTGTTCTGCGCCCGTGGGCCCCGGGTAGTGGGTAAGCCGCATGCAACGTACCGTGTGCAACGTACCGCATTGTCAGGAGTCGGGTCACAGCAGGTCGAACCGCAATTTCTAGTTGTCCTCATCAATATTACAGATCGATGGACGATCAGAACGCTCAGATGCTTGCGTTTTGAACGACAATTCCGTTTGAAAGAGCGATTTTCTACCGAGATAGTTAATAAATGTCGATTGACATGACATCGTTAGACACGTGTGGATTGCTGACGTACAAGAAAGAAATAGCGAGAAATAGATTCTCGGTCAATAGGAGACCGACAGACACTAGGAAAGAGATCAGCAATTCATGCAAAGACTAAGGCAACCCTGAACTGACGAAAGTCGCGTGCAGGACAGCCATAGAAAGATCTTCAGATTAGTTTGAACGGCAAGATGACCCTGAGGGTCATAGCCGCAGATGAGCAACAGTTTAGTTACCCCAGTCATTTTCAACATATAGCAGAGACGGCGAGCTAAGCCTAACAATTAAGGCTTTATCGTCGAAATTCTCGGGAAATATTGAGCGATTTTTTTTTCCCACGTCTCGAATTTGAAAAGATGTGCACGAACTCGAACACGTGGAAGCCTTAGATGAGCCTCACGTTGATCCGAGTTGACCCGTGAGATAGTACCTACGACCACTGTGTGGCGGAAGATACGCTAGTCAGAGAGTCGAGAAGTAGGTCTCTCTGAGTCCAGGAGTGTCGTCGTAGCTAGGGCGATGCTGCGAAGAGTATCGATGAGCTTCTTTTGAAATTCCCTAGTATAGTTTCTAAAGTTTTGTCTTGGATTTTATCTAAGGCACATAGTGAGATTTTAGTGAGTTGCCATGACGAATGAGTACCAGCGAGACCGGCCAATGCCGGTACCGCCCTATTACAGTATCCAGACAGAGACCCCAGTTTCTTGAGCTTGGGTTAACGGTGTATAATAGCCATAAGGCCGGGAAAATTATGGAGGCTTGAAATAAGAGTCACTTGTCCGAATTTAACCACTAAGCCGGGTACACCATGGAGGCTTGAAGCTGGAACCGGAGCAGTACAGTTCCAGAAGTAACAACCTTTAGAGTCAGTTAAGTCGGGTATCTTACCAGTTAGATACTTTGAAATTTAGTTGCCAAATTTTAAGATCAGTTATTTATTCAGTACTTGCGGGACCAGTTGATACTGGAGCAGCCCTATATAGTACATAGTCATGAGTCAATGTTCACGATTTACAGTTTATATTCGTGAAGTAAGGTCGACGTATAATAGTTGTTCAGCCGGGTAAAATGTGGCGGTCTGAGATACAGACTATTAGTCCAGATTTACCTGGAAACTTGAAGTCGTACCTTATCAAGTTAAATAAGTCAGTAAATGTCATGTTCCAAATTCCGAGATGATTATTTTATTATCTTGGGATAGTTTCAGCATTCAAGGTAAGAATGATTCAGTCATGTAAGAGTTCAGTCATGGTTATACAGTCATGAGAATATTCAGGTCAGTCATGTCAAGATCGAAAATGGTCTGTCTAATAAGACAAGACTTATCAGTCATTTTCAGTATGTTCAGAGCCTCGATTCTCAAATGCAGATAATTTGAGAATTCGTAGGAAGGATCAGTTTATGATAAACTTTTCTTGAGGTTAAGATTAACCTCAGGGAAGGTAAACAGTTGCAGGTGCAACATGTCGATTTTCGACACGGCGAAGAAGACCAATCAACAGCAGCAGATCATGCCATGGTGACAACCAAGCTTTCCATTCAAGTATGCATGACGTCAGAAGAGCAGGATGCCATACCATGTTGGGTCACAGTACACTGGGAAATTACAGAGAGTTAGTACTTTAGTACATTGGGGATTACTAGCCAAGATACAGATATGATCAGCCATACAGACTACATCGACATTGCAGGTGCAAGGTTCGCCAGGTGCTGTATGCAGGCGTGCCGCACTTACTTGGTGAGGAACGGATGTGCCGCATTACGATGTGCCGCGAATGATGTGCCGCGTGTCGAGTAGATAATTATGAAAGGTAATTGCCACGATTGCTAGTTACCCTTATTTGTACATGTGCGCACCTTTGAAATTTTCCAGGAGTACCTACGACGGGAGTACCACAACCAACATTCAAATTGAAGACCCGTAGTCAGCCAGGAGATGAAGATCAGTACGTTCCATAATAATGTTTATTCAGTGAACACTTTATTTCAGAAAAGTGTTTTCGTTTCCGTCAGTATTAAATCATCAACTCACTTAACTGTGAATTGTTGATTGCTCAGTCAAGATCAAGTCTAATGTTCAGTATTCAATACTGAATTCTCAAGTCATGTCAGTGAGAGGTATAAGCTTTATATATTAAAGCCTATACAGTTCAGTTTGATATTTCCGAGGACGGAAATATTTTAAGGAGGGTGGATTGTAACACCCCGAGTTTTATTAATAAAGGAAAATACTGGCTTTTAGTTTTAAGCTAGCCTTTGTTAATAAATAGTTATGTTCATGTTCAAGATCAAGAAATTCAGTCAATCAGATTCTAAGTTCGACTATTAGTCGATATATTATTCGGTTGGTAACCGAATAAGTTTTCAGATTTAATTCCGATTCATTTACTTAGTTAATGAGTCTGGAATTAATAAGCCAAGTCGACGAACAATTCGAAATATTAATGTTCGGATTAATCGTCTAAGTCAAGAATATTCGAATTAACTTTCGAATATCAGGTTCATGTTCGGGATAATATTCCGATAATTAATCCAGTTAAAGTTCCTCATGTCAAGTTCGGTATACCTATACTGTGATGCATACACATTGGTACACCGTCCATTGTTAATTAAGTAATGGTCATTAGCCGTGCTTAATTAACTTAATCACGTTTAAGCTAATTAATTGAGATTAGCTTAAGATAATCATGATTAGCTTAATGTTAATTAAGATTAATTGACATTAATGAGGATTAATTAAGGTAATCATGTTTAGTGCTAATCATGTACTTAAGTAACTTGATTGGCTATAAGAATGTACTAAGTCACGTGTAGCCCAATGACATGCACCATTAACACACCATTAGTGTGCTTAAGCATGCTTAGCGCCTAACGGCCGAGAGGTAAGACTCCCCACAACTTCACGTGCAATGTCACGAGTTAAGGGACACTTGGAAGGCTGAAAATTGCTCAGGCCATGACTAAGCTAGCCGTGTGACAAGTAGGCCGAGAAAAGCCACCTCGTGTCTTGCATGCGAAGCACTTGGTGCTCGACTATTGGTCGAGTCTTTCTTCCCATACTTCTCTTGTTTCTATCGTGATTTAAGTCTGAAAAAGGGGGATGAGGAACAGCTTATTACTGAAGCTTAAAATTCAGATCTCTTAAGTTAAATTGGCCCAAGTCCCACACGCATGCGCATAGGCGCGGAGGGGGTGATTGTGGTTGTTCGTGGGGAAATTCCTCGAACACTTAGCAAGGTAATTTCATTATCAGTATCTAATCATATTAATCAATTCATGTTTAAGTCAGTTTCAGCAGTTCATGTCCAGAAATTATGGTAATCATCATGATAAGTTCGGTGTATATCATTTAAGATCATGACCGAGTTAAATTAAAATCCTTTCGAATTACACCGAGCATTTCTTGTTTATTTAGTTACCTCAGATCATTATATGTTCAGTCTCAAGAGATGGGTCGAGGTAAATTGAAGTTTAATTCATGA
>CACSLK010012104.1:5044-17092 GCA_902706635.1 Striga hermonthica | reverse complement strand
TTAAATTACGTTTTGTACAGTTTGAATTTGGCATAGCAGAGCCGTTATTACTTTCAGATAAAATGTTTTCACGACTACGGCATTGCTAACCAAATTCCCAGCCACAGCTTCTGCTGATGTTTGACTGTTTGTCATACTTAGCCCTTTAACAGTCAGCAATCTATTGACGATTCACTGTTGGTTCAACCGAAGTCCATTACCAGTTCTGCAACAGTGAATTCGTCTAGTTTTATCAGTCATGTATTAGTTAACTTTTGTAAACCAAAAGTTTCAGACTTTTCAGTCAGTTATGTATTTTAGTAGCACTCCGAATCAGTATTTCGCAATGTAAAACGTTTTATTTTGAATGTAATTGCGAGTTGCGCACTCTGATATTTATGGAAAAGCGGGGTGTTACCGAGTTGCGCACTCTGATATTTATGGAAAAGCGGGGTGTTACAAGATGAGTGGGCGAGGCCCAGCCTAAGTCTAGCGTCCAGATGAGTGGGCGAGGCCCAGCCTGGATTTCTGTGGGAGGGGACCCCCAGAGTGTGCACATGAGTACCGGTTTACCGTTAGTCCCATAGTCAGCCAGGACATTTTGATATGACATGTCATATAGTTATTCGAACATGTCTAAACATCATTTGTCATCGCATTTACTTATGTTTTGTGTGTGCTTTCCGAATTATTTCTACTTCCGCATATTAGACTTGTGTTTCAGATGTCAGATTTCAGTCTAGTATTTCAAATTTTAGATTATGTCAGATTTTCAGAATATGCATAATTTATCCGGTATTATTCATGGCCTTAATTCTAGAATGAATTTACTTGGTCGCATGCATGATAGATTAAAGAGATAAAGATATAAGATTAAAGTTGAGTAGCATCCTTCGTTTTAAAGTTAAAGTATTTTCGAAAAATTAATATGAATTTTTGAAAATTAAATAAGTGCTTTCCATTTATAGCGCGAAAAATTTACTCTGATTTTAGTAAGTCTAGGCGGGGTGTTACAGTTGGTATCAGAGTCACTTAGTGGTTCTGTATACTTAAATTTCAGTGAGATATGACCACACCACGCTCACGCCACGCCGACTCCAAGGTACGTCACCTTCACAGCTTTTATTTGTGAATGCATATTTAATTATAGTCAGATTATTTCAGGGGCGTTAGATCTTTCCTTCGATTAAGATTTGAGAATTATAGTCAGAACTCTAGTCAGAACCTAGAAGATTTTAGTGTAACCGGAACTCTAGCCAAGCTAGGTGTTTTTGGAATTCGATAAATTATTAAAGTATAGTGTAGCTATTTATTAATCGGCTACACTGCTTTAGTCAGAATTTCAGCAGAGTCAGTAATTTGTACGCTCTAACGTCGACTTTCTTGAGGGCAGAACGGGATATAACTCTATAAACAACCTCGATTATGTTGTGGGCAAGTACCTTTTTCTACGTATCGAGGATAGTCGTGGCGATATATTAGCGCCATAAGATCGATTTCAAACCTTAGAATTAAGACTGAGTAAATAAATTTCAGTAAATTCTGCCAGAAATGGCAGGACCAACAAGCAATAGCCGATCCAAGATCAACTAGGAGGAGGAAGTGCCAGCGCCTACGCTCGTCACCAGTAGAAGCAGAAGTCCAGAAGACTCAAGAAGATGCAAGTAGTTTAATTATCTCCATTCCGTGAACTCGCAATACTTTTGTTGCGGGAATTTCTTCGTATTTCGAAACTCCGTTAAAATTCAAGTTGAGACCGAAATTTCAGTGCATTCCGTAATGTAAAGATCGCAAAGAGCGAGTTATTGCTATAATTCGACACTTGCGAAAGTTAGATTAATAAGCCGATGGATTGCAACACATAAATAAAGCAGTGGACTTTCCATTGTTTGGACTATGTAAACTTTGAGTTGAGTTCGAACTCTAGAGGTTACCTCACTTGAGTTGGCAAGATGCCTTCTCGCTAGTATTATGAGTAATAGATTTTCAGTGTATAAGAGTCATAGATCTGGGTAAGTCCTGGAGGTTTGAAATAAAAGCCATGAGTCCGGGAGGAACCATGGAGGCTTGAAGTTGAACCATAGCAGACATGTTTCCATATGAGGTAATCTCTAGTAGTTAGAGGAAGAGAAGACCCAGTTTTAAGGAAGCTAGAGTGAGGAATCGCATGTCGAGCCATGTTTTGACATGGAGACGACTTACTCATTCGTCTTGAAAGGGAGCCATCACCCAATGAAGTTTCAATAGTGTGAGAATACTCATACGACAGTTCACAACCACCATGATTCAAGAAGGAGAACCAACTTCCTCACACGTGGAAGTTGAGATAGCATGTTTAAGAAGTCGAAGACTTATAAATTTCGCATACGGTGCCGAATGCCACAACTCTGGAGTTGGAACTTGTGGACAGATGGACGATATGTCAATAGGAAAATTCTAGAAGCCATGAAGAGAGAGAACACTTCACTGACAACACCCGAAGAGTTACCATTGCTCGAAATCACGCGTACGTGATTTTAAAATGTTACCAAGAAGACCACCTGATCGACAAATGAAATTAGATTGATCTGATGATGGAGAAGGACTCGTGTCTAGAGCGCCAAACCGAGAGACTCCATGAAGCTGCAATAGCTGAAGACCCAGACGCCAAGAAGCTACAAGAGCTGAAGACCCAGATCTAAATTGTGAATTGTTGGACCAAGAGCGTCACCCTAGGGTGCGCCCGATGGTTCGTGAAGAAAGGAGATGAGCACTAATTATCAAAAGTTATGCAGACTCAAGGAGGAGAGTATGTACTCACCTTTGAGAGTCGAGAAGTTGTCGACCCATGCAGGAAGACAACAAGTTCCAAGATTGAACTTGAAGCTCGGACATCCTCTATGAGAAGTTGAGGAGCCCGAAGCCTCAAGATCAGAAAGCACAAGAAAGTTGAGGTGATGAAGTCATCTCTAAGTACTAGTGGTGTACGACATCACTAGTTTTAGAATAGATGTTGAAGGAAGAAAGAACAGAAAAGCCGCAACATTGAAATTTTAAGTACCATTGGGTAAATTTTACCCATATTAGTAGTGAGACCCTCGATTTGTATCAAGAAGAAGTTACATCCAGTAGTAGTGCGCCGAGTTAACTCAGCGCCGCAGTACCGTTAAGCCACTAGCATAAGACGTGGATACGACTGTGTTATGACTGCAGGGTATAATGACGTCGCAGGTACATCGCACGCAGGTATAGCATGCAGGTGTTCCGCGCCCGTGGGCCCCGGGTAGTGGGTAAGCCGCATGCAACGTACCGTGTGCAACGTACCGCATTGTCAGGAGTCGGGTCACAGCAGGTCGAACCGCAATTGCTAGTTGTCCTCATCAATATTATAGATCGATGGACGATCAGAACGCTCAGATGCTTGTGTTTTGAACGACAATTCCGTTTGAAAGAGCGATTTTCTACCGAGATAGTTAATAAATGTCGATTGACATGACATCGTTAGACACGTGTGGATTGCTGATGTACAAGAAATAAATAGCGAGAAATAGATTCTCGGTCAATAGGAGACCGACAGACACTAGGAAAGAGATCAGCAATCCATGCAAAGACTAAGGCAACCCTGAATTGACGAAAGTCGCGTATAGGCCAGCCACAGAAAGATCTTCAGATTAGTTTGAACGGCAAGATGACCCTGAGGGTCATAGCCGCAGATGAGCAACAGTTTAGTTACCCCAGTTTTTTTCAACATATAGAAGAGACGGCGAGCTAAGCCTAACAATTGAGGCTTTATCGTCGAAATTCTCAGGAAATATTGAGCGATTTTTTTTCCAACGTCTCGAATTTGAGAAGATGTGCACGAACTCGAACACGTGGAAGCCTTAGATGAGCCTCACGTTGATCCGAGTTGACCCGTGAGATAGTACCTACGACCACCATGTGGCGGAAGATACGCTAGTCAGAGAGTCGAGAAGTAGGTCTCTCTGAGTCCAGGAGTGTCGCCGTAGCTAGGGCGATGCTGCGAAGAGTATCGATGAGCTTCTTTTGAAATTCCCCAGTATAGTTTCTAAAGTTTTGTCTTGGATTTTATCTAAGGCACATAGTGAGATTTTAGTGAGTTGCCATGACGAATGAGTACCAGCGAGACCGGCCAATGCCGGTACCCCCCTATTACAGTATCCAGACAGAGACCCCAGTTTCTTGAGCTTGGGTTAATGGTGTATAATAGCCATAAGGCCGGGAAAATTATAGAGGCTTGAAATAAGAGTCACTAGTCCGAATTTACCTGGGGGCTTGATACCGGAGTTGCCATGGCATAGCCGAGATCACTAGCAGGTGGAAGACAGAATTCAGAGTTAGAAATCGAGACTTGAAGTTTAGAGTTTTGTCATATACCTTAGTTAGCATTTCCAAGTTCATGGAAGAGTGCTTGGTTTGCCAGCAGGTGAATACCAAGCACAAGTTCCACCCAGCTTCGTGCAACCATTAGAGGTTTCGTTGTGAAAGTGGGAGCACGTTACTATGGATTTCGTTACGGGACTACCCAAATAAAAAGAGCAGCTCGATGTGGTTTGGGTAGTTGTGGACCGACTGACGAAGTCGGCTCGTTTCTTGCCCGTGCGGATGACGATGTCCATGGAGCAGCTCGCGAGTATCCATATCCGCGGGGTAGTGCGACTTCATGGAGTCGCCAAAGTCATAGTGTCAGATCGAGATCCCCGTTTTATCGGTCAGTTCTGGAAGAGCCTCAGCGAGGCCGTAGGGACACAGTTGAGGTTCAGTACCGCTTTCCACCCGCAGACCGACGGACAGTTGGAGCGGACCATCCAGACACTCGAGGACATGCTTCGAGCATGTGTTCTGGACCGTGGTAGTTCATGGGAGGAGTTGTTGCCGTTGATTGAGTTCGCGTACAACAACAGCTATCAGGCGTCGATCAAGATGGCACCGTACGAGGCGTTGTACGGTCGCAAGTGCCGATCACCCCTTTATTGGGATGAGGTCGGCGAACGGCAGGTTCTCGGTCCGAAGATGATCGAGGACACGGTGGAGAACGTCGCCTTGATCCGTGAGCGGATGAAGGTGGCACAGGATCGACAGAAGCGTTACGCTAACCAGCGTAGACGAGATATCCAGTTCGAGAAGGGAGATAAGGCATTCCTGAAGATCACGCCTTTGAGAGGCGTGGTCCGCTTCGAGAAGAGGGGGAAGCTGCAGCCCCGTTTCTTAGGCCCATTCGAGATCCTCAAGCGAGTGGGTGAGACAGCATACCGGTTGGCGTTGCCACCCGAGCTTTCGGGTGTGCACAACGTCTTCCACGTTTCGATGCTGAAGGATTACGTGTATGACCCAGCGCACGTGTTGAGTTACAGTGAGCTTGATGTCGGGCAGGACCTGACGTACGAGGTGCAGCCGATTGCTATTCTGGACCGAAAGGTTCAGCAGCTGAGGAGCAGAGATGTAGCGCTCGTTCGAGTCCAGTGGACTCGCCACGGCGAGGCCGAGGCCACGTGGGAGCGAGAGGAGGAGATTCGTGCTCGTTATCCTGATTTCCAGTTCTGATTAGTACTATGTATTTTCGATTCCTAGTTTATAGTCGAGTCGGACTTATGTTAGTTTTAGAATTTCCGAGGACAGAAATATTTTAAGGAGGATAGATTGTAACGCCCAGATTTTTTTAATTCTATTTATGGAGCTCGACTATATTAACATTAATATTAAGTTTCTAAATTTGATGCATTATTTAAATTTATTTGCATTAAATTAAATAATTAGTATCAAAGTCTAAGCCATGAATAATTCTTCCGACTTTAATTATTAAAGTTGGAATTTTATTTAAGTGATCTGAAGCCGGATAATTTAATTATATCGAGCCCATTATTAGTAATTATTTCGACCGACTAATTTAATTAGTCCTAGTTCGACTAATATTATTTAGCAAGCCCGAGCATTTAATTTCTTAAGTTCATATCCGATTTAAAATCGAGCCCAAGCGTAGGATTTTTACTAGCCCGTTTATGTAGCGATTTTGTGGCCCGATTCCTAAGCCCAATGTTAAAGCCCAATAGCAAGAAAACCCTAAGCTCCCCTACACTTTCTATAAATAGAATTGTCCCCTCTTCTTCAACATCCTACAAAAAAACCCTAGTCACCAAACACTATTCATCATCATCTTTCTTCCAACATCAAGATCTAAACATTCATCTTCACTTTGTTCAAGATCTAAGCTTAAACACCAAAGAAAAACAAGCTTTTCTTCATCTCCTCAAGAACCCATGGCTTGAAGCTCGGAAATCCGGCCGTCCACCTCTGTTTTCCGGCCATCTTCCCCGGCGAGCTCGCCACCGCCGCGTCCAGACCCCCAGCCCGAGCTTCCAGAGTTCAAACCAAGCTCAGTCTGTTCACGATAAACCCGCGACCTGACCACCACGACAAGCTCAACCGCGACCTCCATCTCCGGCCACCTTCACGCAATTGTTCCAGCTCGCACCGACAAGCCGCAGCCGCGACCCTCACGCCATTTCCATCTCAGCCCGCACGCAGGCCCGACTGTACGCGAGCGTCAAGCTCCAGCCCGAGCTCACCACCACATCTCAGCCGCTCCTTCCTGTCGAGCTCGCGACCAGGCCACCACGACGAGCTTACCTCATCCCGTCACCACCACCTCCTCCAACTCCGTCGTCCATACAAGCTCTGACCAAGCTCGTTCCCGTCACCAACACCCGCGTCCAGCTCGCAACTGCCGCCTCCAAACCCTATTCCGGCAAGCCAACCTCGGTAAGAGCAGCTCCTCCGCGCCCAGCACCTTGGACCCGCGACCCCTGCTCAAAATCCGACCGGACCCGCGGCCCTCAACAGCAAACCGACCCCCAGCTGCTCTCCACGACTCAGCAGCTCCATTTTTCGACCCTAGCTCCGACTAGCAGCACCTAAGGCCCATTTTCAACAAGCTTGAAGCTCTATTCCGGCCCGATTTGACTTCTTTGACTCTTGTTCTAGCCCGATCTTCTATTGTGCTATCCCGATCTGCTCGTTTTCGAGCATTGTGAGGTATAATCACTAGAACTCGATCTTAATGGCTTAGATAAAATATTTGAGATGATATAAAATTAATGAATCGGGTGATTTGAGCGATTTTGAATAAATCGGATTTTCGGGCTTAAAGCGAATATGTTCGACTTTTGAAACAAAGTGATAAAATGATTATTTAAATTTGATAAATCATAATTTATTGTCTTGAGGCTTAGGTGCGAATTTGAGATTTTTCGGACGTCGTTTGATAGGTAAACGAGCCGGTCAAATGCGTTGACCGGTCGTAGCGATCTTTAGTTGACTGAGTTAGGAGTTGACTTTTGACTTGAGATGTTGACCATAGACTATATATATATTGAGGATGTTATGTTTCAATTTTCGTAAATTTTGGATGTTGTTTGACTTAGTTATAAAAATCGAGACTTTAGATATTAATGCCGTATAAATAAAATAATAGTTTGACTGAGACTTTAGCTGCAGTTGTGGATTACAGATTTATTATAAATCACATAGAATATGTATATTAAATATCGGCCTTAACTGAGTTAGGATTTTCTGGAATCAAAACCCTAGTTTATCCGGTTTCGATAACCGGGTATTTTTTTGGATCCGATTATAAATGTCTGAACCCTAGTACCGTCTAGATAATCTTTAAACGTCGTATCGTAATTCGTAATGCGTATCGTCATCTCGTGTCGTGATCGTCTCTCGTCCGACCGTTGGAGCTGAGTCGCCGAGTGCGTGCCCGTGCACCGAGTCTGAGTCAAACCCCCGAGTGCGTGCCCGTGCACCGAGTCCATCCGACTTGCCGTCTACGCGTCGTTCTGTTATCCGTGGTCCAAGCACCGAGTCGCCACCCCCGAGTGCGTGCCCGTGCACCGAGTCGCCACGCCGAACTCGGACCACGGTCAAACCGAGCTGCACATAGTTAAGCGAATGACCGACCGACTCCGAGTGAGCTGTCGGTCCAGTTCAGTCGAACTGGTCCGGTCAGCTGGACTGTTCGAAATATATTTCAGATAGAATGTCAGATAAATTTCAGATGCAGTCAGATGAAGATTTCAGATAACGTTAAGAATTTCAGGTAGATTTAAGATTCAGATATAGTTTAGATTTCAGTCAGATTAGATTAAGTCAGATCCTAGTCCCAGACTTAGAAATATTTCAGAGAACTATAGAATGCCTCAACGACGATAATATTTTCAAACTCAGCTCGTAAATCCCTAAATGATTTTTAAAGCCAAGTGAGCGAACCTAGATATATAAGATATTAAAGATTTGAGTTTTATTCTGAGCCTAGTACTTAGAATATTTTGCTCAATATATTTTGTAGCTTGAGGAGAGTCGAGCCTCCATCAGCTACCCATTTCAGATATATTCAGCATTCGCTTTTCGCCAGTTTCCAGGTGGGGACCATGTACTGTGTATTTCATCGCTTTTAATAATTTACCATGTTTGAGATCTATATGTGATTAAAGTGAAGGACCGAGACGGATGAGTGATCTCGTCTTGGTCAAGATATCAAATGTCAGTTATGACTTAGATGAGTGGGCGAGGCCCAGCCTAAGTCTAGCGTCCAGATGAGTGGGCGAGGCCCAGCCTGGATTTCTGTGGGAGGGGACCCCCAGAGTGTTCACATGAGTACCGGTTTACCATTAGTCCCATAGTCAGACCAGTTTTCTCATATATTTGCTGATTTCATAGTTTGTTATTAATTGTGCTGAGTATTCAGTGCCGGTTCTGGCGGAGCACCGTTGATTCCTTTGTGCTCGCGCCTCCCCACTACCCTTTTTTTTAGGTGACGGAGTCCCGCGTGCAGCGTGAGCCGGATATGTGGTGGTGGTCATCAGCCAGGACATTTTGATATGACATGTCATATAGTTATTCGAACATGTCTAAACATCATTTGTCATCGCATTTACTTATGTTTTGTGTGTGCTTTCCGAATTATTTCTGCTTCCGCATATTAGACTTGTGTTTCAGATGTCAGATTTCAGTCTAGTATTTCAAATTTCAGATTATGTCAGATTTTCAGAATATGCATGATTTATCCGGTATTATTCATGGCCTTAATTCTAGAATGAATTTACTTGGTCGCATGCATGATAGACTAAAGAGATAAAGATATAAGATTGAAGTTGAGTAGCATCCTGCGTTTTAAAGTTAAAGTATTTTTGAAAAATTAATATAAATTTTCGAAAATTAAATAAGTGCTTTCCATTTATAGCGCGAAAAATTTACTCTGATTTTAGTAAGTTTAGGCGGGGTGTTACAAGCTCAACTTGACGTGAAGACGGCGTTCTTACACGGAGATTTGGATGAAGAAATCTACATGACTCAGCCAGAAGGATTCAAAATTCTTGGAAAAGAGAATTGGGTCTGTAAGTTGAACAAATCGTTGTACAGACTGAAGCAATCTCCGAGGGAGTGGTACAAACGGTTTCTTAAGTTTATGATTGGGCATAAGTACACGCGAAGCAGACATGATATTGTGTGTATTTACGCAAGCTGCAAGATGAATCTTTCATTTACTTACTCTTGTATGTGGATGACATGTTGGTTGCATCAAAGAGCCAAGTGGAGATTGATCAATTGAAGGCTCAGTTGAATCAAGAGTTTGAGATGAAAGACTTGAGGGAAGCTAAGAAGATACTCGGGATGGAGATAAGCAAGGACAGAGTGAGAGGCAAGCTTTGTTTGACTGAAAAGCAATATCTGAATAAGGTACTACAGCATTTCGGCATAAAAGATGATTCGAAGCCAATAAGTACACCACTAGCCCCTCATTTGAAGTTAAGTGCCCAGTTATCGCCAAATTGTGATGAAGAACGAGAGTACATGACTGGAGTCCCATATGCAAATGCAGTTGGCAGTTTGATGTATGCGATGGTGTGTACAAGGCCCGACATTTCACAAGCAGTTGGTGTTGTTAGCAGGTATATGATATGACCCTGGGAAAGGTCATTGGCAAGCTGTGAAATGGATTCTACGGTTCATTCATAGTACTGTAGACGTTGAATTGGTTTATGAGCAGAATGAATTTGGTCAGTGTGTAGTTGGATATTGTGATTCTGACTATGCGGGTGATTTGGATAAGCGAAGATCAACGACTGGATATTTGTTCACTTTTGCAAAAGCTCCAGTCAGTTGGAAGTCTACCTTACAGTCAACAGTTGCTTTGTCTACAACAGAGGCAGAGTATATGGCGGTTACTGAAGCTGTGAAGGAGGCTATTTGGCTTCAAAGTTTGCTTGAAGACTTGCGAGTTGGTCAAAAGCACGTCTTAGTGCATTGTGACAGTCAGAGCGCTATTCACTTAGCAAAAAATCAAGTATTTCATGCAA
The DNA here is from genome assembly GCA_902706635.1 of Striga hermonthica. NCBI lineage: Eukaryota > Viridiplantae > Streptophyta > Magnoliopsida > Lamiales > Orobanchaceae > Striga > Striga hermonthica. Next base: position 6,758 of record CACSLK010012104.1, on the reverse strand, counting down.
GAACGAAGCATATTGATGTTCGCTATCACTTTGTGTGGGAGATTCTAGAAGATGAAACTGTAACACCCCGCCTTATCATGAAAATCAGAGCGCACTTTTCGCAATTACATTCAAAATAAAACGTTTTACATTACGAAATACTGATTCGGAGTGCTACTAAAATACATAACTGACTGAAAAATCTGGACTTTTGGTTTGAAAAACCAACTAACAGTTCACCGACTGATTCATTTGACTAAGAATGACGAACAGTAAAACATCAGCGGAAACTGTAGTGGTGAAATTGGATAGCAGTACCGTGATCGTGAAAACAAGTTATCTGAAATAATAACGGCACTGCTATCCCAAATTCAAACTGTACAAAACATAATTTAAGCTTTATAAGCATAAAGCTTAGGTAATTTAAACTTTATAAGCATAATCCCGAACAGCTCCATCATCTCACTCCTCCGTTCTGACTTCATGACCTGAAAAACATGATAATAGTGGGAGCGTGAGCACTCAGGTCCACTATGCTCCGTGGAAACTCATACTAAAGTAAAACAGTAATAATAATTGCAATATCATGATCTAAAGCATATATAACTGAACTGTCATGTCATGTACTGTAACTGCGATCAACCGTAACTGCTACGGGATCTAATACTGTATCTGGCGGCTATAATATACTGCGTCGCGCCTATGTGCACACTCTAGTGGGCAGATTACGTCACTAGAACTCAGATGGTCTTACTTTGTCAAGCCTCACTGAGCAGGAACTAATTATACATACCTTGAACATGATAACTGTAATTATACTCAATGTAATACTCAGTTTGAGTTCCCACCTGAGCTGAAAATAATATAAACAATTACTAAATACTATGCTCAGACTGATAAAATAACTGTTTAATATGTTAAGATGCTCTACTAGACTTTACAATGATATCTGGATTTAACCGGTACAACCGGAACTGAATAAACTCGGGGCTGAACTGACATAAATTTACTGAACTGAACTGGTCTTGAAATTTAACTGAAAATGATACTGAAATCATGAACCGGAACTTAATATAATAAAATATGAAGGAACCGGTCTAAATTACTTTGAACTGGTCTGGCCGGACCGTCGGTCTGTTCGGACCGGTTGGTCGGCGACTAACTCGGCCAACAGACCACCAAGGTCGCGTGCACGGACGCTACCCGGATTGGCCGCGGGCACTGGCTGCTGGACACAAATTGTACTTGAACAAGGGCTGGTATGCATGCTGGCGGCCACTGGGCACGGCCTGCGTGACGGATAATTAACCGCTGCATCGCATACACGACGCTGGGAACTAGCGTACGTGTTGTGTGCACTGAACATGACTATCGGGTGCATTATGTGCACAATCGACGGTCAACTGGACGCTGGGCTGCTGACTGCGCTGCGTGGGCGCTACTAGGCGTCACCCGCGGCGCTGGCTACTCGTGCGGCTCATTTGAGCGCTGACGAGGCCACTGACGCGTGATACTGCACGCTGGCATGCGTTACCGCACGCTGGCGTGCCTGACCGGGTGTTGGTGTGCGCACGCGCATCGCCAACAGTAATATGTTGCGGGTACTGGCTCTACGCGGCGCTATACCGCGCTGATGACGGATCGATCTTTTGTCTATACTGGGTTGCGAATAAACGACGCACTGAGGCCTTCGTTTATCCCCGATAGATGTATCTAGCAGACGCACTGCGGCCTT
>CACSLK010012100.1:26465-38942 GCA_902706635.1 Striga hermonthica | reverse complement strand
ATTATACTGATAATAATAATAATCTAAAATTATTCATGAACGAACGGGGCGTCACAATTAAATTCTGCATTTATCACCTCGGTTTTAGTCGATTCTTCAACATCACTGTACTACCAAAAACCGACCTCAAATCCGAGTAACCGACTTGAGTCAGTTACTAAATACTCCACGCTTAATCAATTAAATCGCATCATTTCCACGTGAATCCAAGAGTTTAACATTTAAAAAGGTTGATCAAATCCGTTTATCAACACATGTTATATAACCGTTTTATTTTTAAACTAAAATAACGGTTTTCAGAATAAGTCAGATTTTATGGTAGCACCCCGAATCAGATTTCACAAAATAAATATTTTATTTATTTATTTATTTATTTAGAAAATTTGCGAAAAGCGCACTCTGAAATCCATGAAATAGCGGGGTGTTACACGATAGTAATTCAATAGGAAAAATAAAAGTACGTATTTTCTTAGAGAAATATGAATACTAATATCTCGAAACAAAAGTCTTTTGAAATTACTACTTTCTTTTTTTGCTAGCATCTAAATATATGAACTCTGTCAGAAATTAGGTCTCATAAATATGATCCTACATTATCAAGAACTTTAAATAATTAAAAAAAAAAAATAGAAACTTTGAAATACATGACGTAAATGTTAATAATAACTTCGTAAGAATAAAGTACACAGTGCGAATAAGAGTATCATAATATAATAGAATTTTAATTCTTATCTTACATATATTTTAACAAATGATATGTTTCTTAATATTGTCTCATAGTTTTGTTTTGTTTTGTTGTTTTGCTATTTTTTTTCCAAAAAAGTATCTTTATCTTGATTTTTTGAAGCATTATGTCTTATGCTAAAAAAAAAAATTGACAATAAAAACATTAAAGATGTTAGTAGGCACATAAGTACTGCAAATTCGAAGGAAAGTGAAAGATATTATGATCAACTCTAAAATCATTACAACAACCAAGATGGTCAATGATTTGCAAACAATAGGTTATATAGTTCGTTTTCCTTTCAAATAAATAACATTGAAAAAAGTCATTCATGGCATGATAAAATTTCTTTCAGAGAAGTCGGTGATTGAATACCTTATAAGATCATACAATCATGAAGTTTGACTATATGCTTGACCAGAATATTTATAAGTGATTGAATAATGTAGACGTTTTGTCAAATGAATTAAGAAGAATTTTGCAACACTATTGATATACTGGGCTCCAACGAGTATGAATGTTTCATATGAAAACATCAAAACCAAAATGAAAAAAATCACTCTTTAATCATCTAAAATAATTAATTAAAATAACTAATGCATCTATAATATTCATTAGGTCCTTATTTAGTTATTTAGAATTCTTTTCCATTAGAGACTATATTTTTGTTGGGGTGATGCTACATAGCCACCCTCCATTACAACATGGTTTACAACCATGTGTAATGGAGGCATTGCAAAATGTGCATTATTGCATTTTTAATGTCTCCATTACACATGGTTGTAAACCATGTTGTAATGGAGGGTGGCAAAGTAGCAAAATCCTTTGAAAAATGCTACATTGCCAACCTAGTGTACAACTAGGTTGACAACACAATTGTAAATATCCACTTTTGTATTTTTTTTTATTTTTTATTTTATGAGTGTTTACACTTATGTTGTCAACCTAGTTGTACACTAGGTTGGTCATGTAGCATTACTCAAATCCTTTTGTTGGAATTGTAATATGTTATTTCATTCTTTTTATATTAGGACATCATTATGTTATTAAAAAAAAAAACATTAGAAGCTCCTTTATTCTATATATTACTTTATCCTGCAATGATATGTTTAATAAATTAATTACTTTATTTTACTGAATTCAATCGACAAAAAACATTTATCACCACGTGCGATGCACGTGCACTTTACTAGTGACTTTAAAATGTCACATTTATTAAAAAATTATGTTTCAACTTTGAAAACATTTTGTTACGTCTTATTATGCAGAGCACAATTGTCTATTAATTAAAAATAGTAATAAATAAATGAATAAATTATATAAATATGTAAATGCATAATTTAAAAGCTAAATAACTATATATTATGCATGACGTGCATCACACGTACACTTTACAAGTTATACAATATCGAACTTAAAAAAAAATCCACATTAAACTTATAACTCTTAAAGCAATACATATAACACCAACATCAAACACACCACAAAGACCACATCAAACACAAGCATACAACTTAAAAAATACTACAACCACACCTTGAAAAGGGACAATTCAATATGATTCAAAGTTGCAAAATCTCCTTGTAACTCAAGCTATAGCAGTCTAACTCCGCCCCATCATTTTCTTCAATAGAGCACCCATCCACCCAAATAGAGCCTGTCGCCAACTCTTTTTGAAGATCAAAACACCAAAGTAACCCCATAATCCAGGGGCAAAACCACCAACTACAAAGTCATAAAGGTATAACTTATGGACTGCATTTCCATCATCACCATGCTCCCCACCATTTTTACCTTTCGACGATGTTCTATTAACTTCGCATTGTTGGGCCAATAGAGCTTCACATAGTCCAGGGTTTCCCTCATAATCCGAACTTCTGTTGAGTTTTTGAAGTTGAGGTCCATTCGGAATACTCCCAGACAAATTGTTGTTGGACAAGTTCAAATTACTCAAAAGGTCAACTTTGATAAGCTCTCTGGAACTGTTCCAAACAAATAGTTGTTGGAAAGATCAAGTGATTCGAGAGACACCATATCTCCAATCTTTAATGGGATTTGTCCTCTCAGATGATTATGAGACAAATTGAGACTGATCAAGTCAGTGAGGTTTATCAGCTCCAAAAGGGATTTCTCCAACTAGTTGATTACTTGAAAGATCAAAATTTACCAAGAATCGTGTATTTTCTCTATACTCCAGCACCACTCCCTTCAAGACTTCACTTAATGCATTGAGCCTATAGTATCTTTCAATTGCTACAAGACAGACATTTTTTTTATATATATTTTCCTTTGTGCAAAAAATGTCTATACTAGTGTTTACATAACTATTTTTGTAATAAAAGTTGCTACAAACAAATTGTATACTATTTATTACTGTCACGATCAAGTCACATTTAGCTTCCTTTTATTGAAAAAAAATAAATCTTTTTTTTTTTTTGCTTATACTTGAGGAAAATACCCCCACCCCACAAGACTAACTTTTAAAAAAAAATTGATTTAGTGATCAAAATAAATAAATTAAAAAAATACATTTACTCCAAGTAACTCTTAGATCATCAGTAACGAAGTAAGAAATATTGAATACACCAATAATATCATGAAAGTGTTATATGAACGAATGCTCACCAGAAGTGGTTTTATTGTGGACCATTCCCGAAGAATTGCCAAATCAACGAGAGATGTTTCCGGTCAACCGGTTGTTTGCGAGGTCCATTATTTGAAGTTTGGACATCTGACAGAAAGAGGATCGAATGTCTCCGTATAATTTGTTGTACCTTAGCCTAAGAATTGCCAGATTAAGCATATTGTTTCCAATCCATTCCGGAACTTTCTCTGGTAACTTGTTGTCTCCAATATCCAAACCCATTAACTGGGTGCAATTCTCCAAATTTTGGGGGTGTTGCCTTATAAAACTGTTGTTACTCTGTTGCAACCATCCCAACGAGTAAGCTCCACCAATGGAGCTTGGAATGGGCCCCAAAAGCTTATTAGATGATAATATTGCAACCTTTATGTAAGATAAGTTAGCCCAACATTGTGGCATAAGGAATCGGGTATCGAACTAGTTATCGCATTATTTGATAGGTCTAAAACTTGGATTTTGAAAGGAAGATTTGGAATAGATCCATCAATATGGTTGTTGGATAGGTTTAACTCAGTCAGATTTGTTATGGAATGGAGCCATCTCGGCAGCATGCCTCAAATGCTACAATTAGATAGATGCAAATAGTGTAGTGATTTTTATATTTGAAGCCACTATGGAAATTAGCCTCCGATATCAATGGATGATGACATATAAAGGGATTTTAGTTGAAAAGGAGGGTTCTAATCATACAAATAAGAAAAACATACAAAATATATGTAAACTCACAACTATTACCAACATTAACTATGTGAATTAAAGTGAGAAATAAATGTGTTATATTTTAAACAATTATTCAGTTATTGCATGAAAGAAACACCTTAATTATTGTAACATATAACATATATTTTCAACGAATACGAAAATGAGGTAATTACATAATATTTTATCAAACAATGAAAAAATCATAAACTTTTTAATCTTCTATCCAGTACAAAAGTACATTTTTTCAAATATGTTATTATTATAAATAAATAAAGAAGTAATATTAAATAGTATTTATCTTACTTGATTATATTAGTTGTAGTCTAATAAATAAGATATTTGATTGCAACTTCATTATATAAAGTATGTACAAAAAAAAAATGACGCAATTCATATAAATGTGATCTAATTCTTTTAATAAATAAATATTATTTGTAAATAGAATAAGAAACAAATACACGATAGTAAATCAATAGGAAAAATAAAAGTACTTATTTTCTTACAGAAATATGAATACTACTATCTAGAAACAAATGTCTTTTAAAATTACTACTTTCTTTTTTGCTAACGTCTAAATATATGAACTCCGTAAAAAATTAGGTCTCATAAATATGATCCTACATTATCAAGAATTTTAAATAATTAAAAAAATAAAAACTTTGTAGTACATAACGTAAATGTTAATAATAACTGCGTAATAATATAGTTCACAGAGCGACTAAGAGTATCATAATATAATAGAATTTTAATTCTTATCTTACATATATTTTAATTAATGATATCTTTCTTAATATTGTCTCATTGTTTTGCTTTGTTTTGTTGTTTTGCCTTTTTTTTTCCAAGAAAGGATCTTTATCTTGAATTTACGAAGCATTATGTATGATGCAAAAAAAAAAATTGGACAATAAAAACATTAAAGATGTTATTAGGCACATAAGTACTGTAGTGAAAGATATTATGATAAACAACACTAAAATTATTGCAACAACCAAGATAGTCAATGATTTGCAAGCAATAGGTTATATAGTTCGTTTGCCTTCCAAATAAATAACATTGAAAAAAATCATTCAGGGCATGATAAATTTTTTTTCAGACAAGTCGGTGATTGAATACCTTTTAAGATCATACAATAATGAAGTTTGACTATATGTTTGGCCAGTATATTTATATGTTAGTGAATAATGTAGACGTTTTGTCAAATGAATTAAGAAAAAATTTGCAACACTATTGATGTACTGGACTACAACTAGTATTAATGTTTCTTATGAAAATGTCAAAACCAAAATGAAAAAAATCACTCTTTAATCATCTATTATAATTAAATAAAATAACTAATACATCCATAATATTCATTAGGTCCTTATTTAGTTGTTTAGTATTTTTTCCATTAGAGACTATATTTTTGTTGGAGTTGTAATATGTTATTTCATTCTTTTTATATTAGGACGTCATTATGTTATTTAAGAAAAAAAAACATTAGAAGCTCATTTATTCTATATTTTACTTCATTCCTGCAATGATATGTTTACTTAAATAATCAATTAATTTTACTGAATTCAATCGGCAAAAAATATTTATCACCACGTGCGATGCACGTGCACTTTACTAGTCACGTGCACTTTACTAGTGACTTTAAAATGTTACTCTGATTAAAAAATTATGTTTCAACTTTGAAAATATTTTGTTACGTATTATTATGCAAAGCACAATTTTGTATTAAATAAAAATAGTGATGAAAAAAATGAATAAATTATAAAAATATATAAATGCAAAATTTAAAAGCTAAAGAACTATATATATTATGCATGACGTGCATCACACGTACACTTTACAAGTTATACAAAAATGAACTTAAAAAAAAAAAATCCACATCAAACTTATAACCCTTAAAACAATACATGTAACACCAACATCAAACACACCACAAAGATCACATCAAACACAAGGATACAACTTAAAAGACAATTCAATATGATACAAAGTTGCAAAGTCCCCTTGTAAACTCAAGCTATAGCAGTCTAACTCCAACCCATCATTTTTTTCAACAGAGCATCCATCCACCCGAACAGTGTCTGCCGCCAACTCTTTTTGAAGATCAAAACTCCAAAGTAACCCCATAATCCAGTGGCATTCAGTGGCAAAACCACCAACTACAAATTCATAGATGTATAACTTATCGACTGCATTTCCATCATCACCATGCTCCCCACTATTTTTACCTTTTGTCGATGTTCTATTAACTTCGCATTGTTGGGCCAATGGTGCCCACATAGTCCAGGGTTTCCTTCATAATCCGAACTTTCGTTGAGTGTTTGAAGTTGAGGTCCCATCGGGATACGCCCAGACAAATTATTGTTGGACAAGTTCAAATGACTCAGAAAGGTCAACTTCGATAAGCTCTCTGGAATTGTTCCAAACAAATAGTTGTTGGAAAGATCAAGTGATTCGTGAGAGACCATATCTCCAATCTTTAATGGGATTTGTCCTCTTAGATGATTATGAGACAAATTGAGACCGATCAAGTCTCCAAAGGGATTTCTCCAACTAGTTGATTACTTGAAAGATCAAAATTGACCAAGAATCGTGTATTTTCGCTATACTCCAGCACCACTCCCTTCAAGACTTCACTTAATGCATTGAGCCCATAGTTTTCAATTGCTACAAGACAGACATTTTTTGTATATATATTTTCCTTTGTGCAAACAATGTCTATACTAGTGTTTACATAACTATTCTTATAATAAAAATTGCTACAAAAAAATTGGATCATTGCTCGATCACTGCAAAATTTACTATTTATCACTGTCACGATCAAGTCACATTTAGCTTCCTTTTATAGAAAAAAATAAATCTTTTTTTTTTTTTGGCTTATACTTGAGGAAAATACCTCACCCCACAAGACTAACTTTTTTTTTAAAAAAAAAAGTTTATTTATTGATCAAAATGAACAATTTAAAAAAAAAAAATCATTTCCTACAACTAACTCTTAGATCATCAGTAACGAACTAAGAAATGTTGAATACACGAATAATATCATGAAAGTGTTATATGAATGAATGCTCACCGCGAGTGGTTTTATTGTGGACCATTCCCGAAAAATTGCCAAAGCAACGTGAGATGTTTCCGGTCAACTGGTTGTTTGCAAGGTCCATTATTTGAAGTTTGGACATCTGACAGAAAGAGGATGGAATGTCTCCGTAGAATTTGTTGTTCCTTAGCATAAGAATTGCCAGATTAAGCAGATTGTTTCCAATCCATTCTGGAACTTTCCCTGATAACTTGTTGTCTTCAATATCCAAACCCATTAACTGGGTGTAATTTTTCAAATTTGGAGGGAGTTTCCTTATAAAACTGTTGTTACTCAGTTGCAACCATCCCAACGAGTAAGCTCCACTAATGGTGTTTGGAATGGGCCCAGAAAGCTTATTAGATGACAATGTTGCAACCCTTAAGTAAGATAAGTTAGCCCAACATTGTGGAAGGTGACCTGACAATAGATTCTTGGAGAGACACAGATAAAACAAATCTCTCAGTTGGCATAAGGAAGGGGATATCGAACCAGTTATCACGTTATTTGATAGATCTCAAACTTGGATTCTGAAAGGAAGATTTGAAATAGATCCATCAATATGGTTGTTGGATATGTCTAAATCAGTCATATTTTTATGGAATGGAGCCATTTCGGCAGCATGCCTCTAATGCTACAATTAGATAGATACAAATAGTGTAGTGATTTTTGTGTTTAAAGCCACTGTGGAAATTGGCCTTCGATATCAATGGATGACATATAAAGGGATTTTAGTTGAAAATGAGGGGTCCAATCATCTCCCACTCTGAATGTTAATATGTTAGACCCAATCCTAAATCCTTTAAATTTGAATAGCTTCTCAAAGTGGGCCTCTATGAGCGTACCTGCAAAGGTATTACCATATATGTCAATCCACTCCAAATCTGAAAGTTGTCCCACAATAGTTGGAATTGGACCAGACAACTTGTTATCAAACAAATTTAACCATTATAACTACTTCAGTTTGCCAAGTTCTTCAGGCAACTACCCGTCAAAATGATTACTCCACAACTCTAGGTTCTCCATGTTGTGGCTCCAGCATCTTGATAAATTTATTGGGATTGGACCAGTCAACTTGTTATTAGACAAATCTAACTCCTTTAGCTGCTTCAGTTCACCAAGTTCTTTAGGAAACTGCCCGTGAAAATCATTACTCCACAACTCCAAATTTTCCAAGTTGTGGCTCCAACATCTCGATAAATTTTTAATTAATAATACCTAGATATCTCCATGAAAATGATTATTCCCTAGGTTCAATGATTTCAAGTGGCATTTATCCCACAGCAGATCAGATCTCCAATCTGTGCTGTAATTAAGTGAGTTACCTTCAAGGTTGAGATATTGAAGATTTCTCGACAGAAGAAAATGAGGGTCCAATGAGGTGTATTGGTTGGAAAAAAGATCAAGAAAATGCAATGAAGTCATGTTACAGAGAAAGCATGGAATGCCTCCTTTAAATAGATTGTTACTCAAATCTTGGTGTTGTATATTAGTAGATAGCGTGGAATTTAAGCAACTAGTATGAGGTAGGTATGTGTTATCAAGCCCGCTATGTGACAAGCTTAATATTTCTAAAGAATGAAATGTACTGAGTACCGTCGCAAGGTGATCATTTGTGGTGCTAAGGTTGACATGACACATATCAAGGGACTCCAGCAATGAAAGATTAGCATCCCATATGAGATTGTCGACTCTTAGAGAAGTTAACAATCCACCAAGATCAAGTGCACACAAGGTTGAGAGGTTGCCGAGCTGGTGAGGGATAACACATCCAAAGCCTGCATTTGGGAGATTGAGATATTGCAGTTTGTTTAATGATCCTATGAATGATTGGTTGATATTATTTGATTATATTGGTGATATTGGAGATAATGGGTTGAGTTAAAGTTGAGTTAAATTTGAGTTTTGAGTGAGATATTTACTATAGAAAATGTAAACAAGGGGTCTTCTGATTCTGACATATATATATATATATATATATATATTGAGTCTATTTGGACTTCACATTTCTTATCATGTATTTATTTAATTTACAAATAGTACGAATCCCGTGCGATTCACGTGCAAGAGATATTTATTAATATTTATGAATTAAAATTGTTCGTTAAATAATATGTAAAATTAATAATATAAAATTAATATAATACATAATTTATTGAAAATATTATATGAAATTTAAATTGTGTAAAATTATATAAATTATTTCTATTTAGAATTAATACACAAGCAATGCGGTGCACGTAACAAATAATAAATTACATTATATTCATTTTAAAGTAATACATCAGTCTACGAGCGGGTAAAAGCCTCTATGGAAGAGGAAGGGATGGATCAAAGTGTTAAAACCGAGAAAAGTATACAATTAATTAAAAGGATAACGATTTTTCTTTATTAAGAACTTTATTTTTTTGATTAAGTTTTTTAAAATACTACTTTTTAGTAAATGCTTAATATACTAGTATGAATCCCGTGCGATGCACGGGTAGAAGATATTCATTAATATTTACAAATTAAAAATTTTCATTAAATAATATTTACAAATTAAAAATATGAAATCAATATGTAATACAATTTACCTATATTAATTTACTAAAAATGTTATATATAAATTTAATTTGTGCAAATTATATAAAAATGTCTATTTAAAATTAGTGCACAACTCGTGCGGTTCACATACCTGATGGTAAATTATATTATATTCATTTCAAAATAAGTGTGATTTCAAAAATTTTATTCGGAAATTCAGTTTGACTATAATGTGATTCCATAAAATAATTATTTTGATAAAATTTGATCATATATTTAACAGTGTATGTGAATCATAAGTATAAATATAAAATTATATTGTTCCATTAATTAAAATGAATTTATTTTTGTATAAACTATCTAAATTAAAAAAAAATTAAGTAGTTGAGTAATTTATTAAACTATAAATAAATATTGACCCGTAAGTTATGAATAATTTTTTATTTGATTATTAATTTTAAATATTTTTTTAATATATTATATACCAAATATAAATCATGCAATTAATAATGGTAATAGGTGCAAATTTTGTCAATATACTAAATTTATGCAACTAATAAATATTTTAAAAAAAAAAACTTACTACTAAAGGTATAATTGAATTTTTTGCGGGATTTCAAATAATATTTTTAGAAAAATACAAACCTTTTAATATATATAAAGATTGTAATAATATTATGGGTTAACTATTTGCTTAATTAAGAGCCACGATTTGAATAGTTAAGGGTTCATAAAAAATAGTTTTTTATGTGCTTATTAATTAGTTCTTTAATTATTCAGCCGCAACTACCATAGTTGATTTTTAAAAGACACCATAAATTGTGTGCTTGGAGTAGTGAAGGGATCTAAAAATGAATTTGTTATATTTTTTTTTTAAAATGCGAAAAAATTTATCAAGATTAGTAACTTTTGAAAATTTAGGCCAGATTTTAGTTTTTTTTTTCTCGTAAATACAAACCTTATTTAAAGTAAATCAATTATTTATGTAGCCTTGCATTAAATTTTCAAACATAAACAAATGAAATCAATTTACTGTTTTGGTGATATTATATAATCACAATCTAATCATCAAACATAAGTTAATGAATTTTAATTTCAATAGCAATTAACTGGAATAATATTATGGGTTAACTATTTGTTTAATTCAGAGCACAATTTGAGTAGTTAAGGGATCTTAAAAAATAATTTTTGATGTGCTTATTAGGTCTTCAATTATTCAACCGCAATTACCATAACTGATTTTTAAAAGATAACATAAATTTTACTATTTGAGTACTTAAGGGATCTAAAAACTGATTTTTTTATACGTTTATTATTTCCTTAATTATTCAGTCGCAATTACCATAATTGAAATTTACCATAATTAAATTTTAAAGTATGTTGAAATTCGAATTTAACAATGCAAAGGTAGGGTTTTTCAAAAGAAAAAAAAAAAACTGCCTTTTCAAATGAAAAAAAAAAGTAAACAAAATTATCAATATTATTAACTTTTAAATTTTTTAGGCGAGATTTTAATTGTTTTTAAGGTAAATACAAACTTTTTAATATATTAATATATATTATAAATACTTTAAAAATATTTGTTTTTTCAAAATTTATAACAATAAATACTATAAATGTTTTAAAATGAATTTTCTATTTTAAAATTGTGATAGGAGTTATATTTTTTTCAAGTGAATCAATCTCAAATCTTACAATTTGAGTAAATATATCATACTCTTTTGTCTTGATAACATTTTCTTCCATTTTGAGTAAGGAAAACATTTTTCATTCTTAAACAATCGAATCAAAAAAAACAAAAAAAAAAAACCTACAGTTCATACTTTTTTTTAGTTGCACGAAACAAAAGCAACAGATTCTTTGAACAATCAACATATACCCAAATCAGTTCAACACACAATCAATTTTGATGTAATTGTAAGACCATAATCCCATTAGCAATCCAGGCCTATCAGAAAATAGCCTGTAAAACCCGCTGCCTAAATTGTTTTGGTAGCAACCCTTGTTTTGGACCACCGGTCGCATCGTCGGAATCCCCTGGCCCCCGGCCATCACTCGATCCCAAGCACACTGCCGCTGATAGAGCCACAGCCAGCCGCAGAACCCCGACGCCATTCACCAAAGCGCCACCTTCGATAGCAGCACTCCGACTGTCCACCGCCAAAGCCCGACGGTCCCCGTTAGCCACTCATGCCTCGAGTCAACTCGTCACCACACCACGCACACCCGAGCCTAGCGGCTGCCACACGTCACCAACCCGCCAAGCCGCCATCAAGTTTCGCTCGCCTCCAAGGTTTCCGAGCCGCAGCCACAGCTTCAGCCGTCCGTCTAAAACCCACAGTTCATACCCTTTCTCTACATAATCCCTTTCCAAACGCTGAAGATGGGTGATAATATTTCCGCTGACACCAAGCTACCAATTCTCGGCAAACGGAACATTCTTTGTCGCAATATATTAGATATTGTATACCAAATATGTTATAAATTGCTAATATATTATATACTAAATTTAAGTCATGCATATTAGTTAATAGCATAATATCTAACCAAAATGATTGTGTATATTAATTACATTGATTTTTTAATTTGAATTTAAAAAAATTGACCGCCATTTTTCAAAAAATATTTAAAAAAGTTACTAATATAGGTAAAAAATGAATTATTTGGGCGGGAATTCAGCTACTATTCAGGTAAATGTCAAACTTTTTTATATTTATATTTTTTATATTAATAGATATATAGATATTTCGATTTCAAAATATCCCTTAATTCAAAAACTCTATTTCAATATAGTATTGAAAAAAAAAAAAAAAA
>CACSLK010012064.1:0-15150 GCA_902706635.1 Striga hermonthica | reverse complement strand
TCGACCGGCTCACCAAATCGGCTCGTCTTTATACAGATAATATCCTATATCAATGTATGATGCAAAAAAAAAAAATTGGACAATAAAATTATTAAAGATGTTATTAGGAACATAAGTACTGTAGTGAAAGATATTATGATAAACAACACTAAAATTATTGCAACAACCAAGATGGTCAATGATTTGCAAACAATAGGTTATATAGTTCGTTTTCCTTCCAAATAAATAACATTGAAAAAAATCATTCAGGGCATGATAAATTTTTTTTAGACAAGTCGGTGATTGAATACCTTTTAAGATCATACAATAATAAAGTTTGATTATATGTTTGGCCAGTACATTTATAAGTTAGTGAATAATGTAGATGTTTTGTCAAATGAATTAAGAAAAAAATTGCAACACTATTGATGTACTGGACTACAACTATTATTAATGTTTCTTATGAAAATGTCAAAACCAAAATGAAAAAAATCACTCTTTAATCATCTATTATAATTAAATAAAATAACCAATACATCTATAATATTCATTAGGTCCTTATTTAGTTGTTTAGTATTTTTTTCCATTAGAGACTATATTTTTGTTGGAGTTGTAATATGTTATTTCATTCTTTTTATATTAGGACATCTTTATGTTATTTAAAAAAAATATTAGAAGCTCATTTATTCTATATTTTACTTCATTCCTGCAATGATATGTTAAATTAAATAATCAATTAATTTTACTGAATTCAATCGGCAAAAAACATTTATCACCACGTGCGATGCACGTGCACTTTACTGGTGACTTTAAAATGTTACTCTGATTAAAAAATTATGTTTCAACTTTGAAAACATTTTGTTACGTATTATTATGCAAAGCACAATTTTCTATTAAATAAAAATAGTGATCAAAAAAATGAATAAATTATAAAAATATATAAATGCATAATTTAAAAGCTAAAGAACTATATATATTATGCATGACGTGCATCACACGTACACTTTACAAGTTATACAAAAATGAACAAAAAAAAAAAATCCACATCAAACTTATAACACTTAAAACAATACATATAACACCAACATCAAACACACCACACAGATCACATCAAACACAAGGATACAACTTAAAGGACAATTCAATATGATACAAAGTTGCAAAGTCCCCTTGTAAACTCAAGCTATAGCAGTCTAACTCCAACCCATCATTTTTTTCAACAGAGCATCCATCCACCCGAACAGTGTCTGCTGCCAACTCTTTTTGAAGATCAAAACTCCAAAGTAACCCCATAATCCAGTGGCATCCAGTGGCAAAACCACCAACTACAAATTCATAGAGGTATAACTTATCGGCTGCATTTCCATCATCACCATGCTCCCCACTATTTTTACCTTTTGTCGATGTTCTATTAACTTCGCATTGTTGGGCCAATGGTGCCCCACATAGTCCAGGGTTTCCCTCATAATCCGAACTTCCGTTGAGTGTTTGAAGTTGAGGTCCCATCGGGATACGCCCAGACAAATTATTGTTGGACAAGTTCAAATGACTCAGAAAGGTCAACTTTGATAAGCTCTATGGAATTGTTCCAAACAAATAGTTGTTGGAAAGATCAAGTGATTCGTGAGAGACCATATCTCCAATCTTCAATGGGATTTGTCCTCTTAGATGATTATGAGACAAATTGAGACCGATCAAGTCAGTGAGGTTTGTCAGCTCCAAAGGGATTTCTCCAACTAGTTGATTACTTGAAAGATCCAAATTGACCAAGAATCGTGTATTTTCGCTATACTCCAGCACCACTCGATTCAAGACTTCACTTAATGCATTGATCCCATAGTTTTCAATTGCTACAAGACAGACATTTTTCGTATATATATTTTCCTTTGTGCAAACAATGTCTATACTAGTGTTTACATAACTATTCTTGTGATAAAAATTGCTAAAAAATAATTGGATCATTGCTCGATCACTGCTAAATTTACTATTTATCACTGTCACGATCAAGTCACATTTAGCTTCCTTTTATTGAAAAAAATAAATCTTTTTTTTTTTTGGCTTATACTTGAGGAAAATACCTCACCCCACAAGACTAACTTTTTTTTTTAAAAAAAAAAGTTGATTTAGTGATCAAAATGAACAATTTAAAAAAATTCATTTCCTCCAACTAACTCTTATATCATCAGTAACGAACTAAGAAATGTTGAATACACGAATAATATCATGAAAGTTTTATATGAATGAATACTCACCGCGAGTGTTTTTATTGTGGACCATTCCCGAAAAATTGCCAAAGAAACGTGAGATGTTTCCTGTCAACTGGTTGTTTGCAAGGTCCATTATTTGAAGTTTGAACATCTGACAGAAAGTGGATGGAATGTCTCCGTACAATTTGTTGTTCCTTACCCTAAGAATTGCCAGATTAAGCAGATTGTTTCCAATCCATTCTAGAACTTTCCCTGATAACTTGTTGTCTCCAATATTCAAACCCATTAACTGGGTGCAATTTTTCAAATTTGGTGGGAGTTTCCTTATAAAACTGATGTTACTCAGTTGCAACCATCCCAACGAGTAAGCTCCACTAATGGAGTTTGGAATGGGCCCAGAAAGCTTATTAGATGACAATGTTGCAACCCTTACGTAAGATAAGTTAGCCCAACATTGTGGAAGGTGACCTGACAATAGATTCTTGGAGAGACGCCGATAAAACAAATCTCTCAGTTTGCATAAGGAAGGGGATATCGAACCAGTTATCACGTTATTTGATAGATCTCAAACTTGGATTCTGAAAGGAAGATTTGAAATAGATCCATCAATATGGTTGTTGGATGTCTAAATCAGTCATATTTTTTTATGGAATGGAGCCATTTCAGCAGCATGCCTCTAATGCTACAATTAGATAGATACAAATAGTGTAGTGATTTTTGTGTTTAAAGCCACTGTGGAAATTGGCCTCCGATATCAGTGGATGACATATAAAGGGATTTTAGTTGAAAATGAGGGGTCCAATCATCTCTCACTCTGAATGTTAACATGTTAGACCCAGTCCTAAATCCTTTAAGTTTGAATAGCTTCTCAAAGTGGGCCTCTATGAGCGTACCTTCAAAGGTATTACCATATATTTCAATCCACTCCAAATCTGAAAGTTGTCCCACAATAGTTGGAATTGGACCAGACAACTTGTTATCAGACAAATCTAACCATTTTAACTGCTTCAATTATCCAAGTTCTTCAGGCAACTGCCCGTAAAAATTATTACTCCACAACTCTAGGTTCTCCATGTTGTGGCTCCAGCATCTTGATAAATTTATTGGGATTGGACCAGTCAACTTGTTATCAGACAAATCTAACTCCTTTAGCTGCTTCAGTTCACCAAGTTCTTTAGGAAACTGCCCGTGAAAATCATTACTCCACAACTCCAAATTCTCCAAGTTGTGGCTCCAGCATCTCGATAAATTTTTAATTAATAATACCGAGATATCTCCATGAAAATGATTATTCCCTAGGTTCAATGATTTCAAGTTGCATTTATCCCACAACAGATCAGAGATCCAATCTGTGTTGTAATTAAGTGAGTTACCTTCAAGGTTGAGATATTGAAGATTTCTCGACAGAAGAAAATCAGGGTCCAATGAGGTGTATTGGTTGGAAAAAAGATCAAGAAAATGCAATGAAGTCATGTTACAGAGAAAGCATGGAATGCCTCCTTTAAAGAGAATGTTACTCAAATCTTGGTGTTGTATATTAGTAGATAGTGTGGAATTTAAGCAACTAGTATGAGGTAGGTATGTGTTATCAAGCCCGCTATGTGACAAGCTTAATATTTCTAAAGAATGAAATGTATTGAGTACCGTCGCAAGGTGATCATTTGTGGTGCTAAGGTTGACAACAATGAAAGAATAGCAGCCCATATGAGATTGTCGACTCTTAGAGAAGATAACAGTCCACCAAGATCAAGTGCACACAAGGTTGAGAGGTTGTCGAGCTGGTGAGGGATAACACATCCAAAGCCTGCATTTGAGAGATTGAGATATTGCAGTTTGTTTAATGATCCTAGGAATGATGGAATCAAGTTGTCCTTGAAATTATTCCCACTCAAGTCAAGGTACTTGAGATGCTTCATTTCAAGCAAGGAAGAATCAAGTGTTTCACTTTGTAACATGCTATAAGAGCTCGGGTCCCCATAATTATCTAGAACTCGATTTCTGAGATCAAGCCCGATAACATGCCCAGTCGCTTTATCACACTTTACGTCTTGCCAGTTACAACATTTGTATCGGGTGTTATTCCACGAAGAAAGCCCGTTAGACCCATCCAACAGGCTTGCTTTCAACCTTAAGAGAGATATCCTCTCCCTTGGAATGCAATCATTAAAAGTAAAATTATTATTTGATGACAGACACAATATGGCGGGCTCAAACATTATTAAGAAGAAGAAGATGACGGGGAGGAGCATTGAAGAGAACACCATTTTCTCCATTTTATACACACACATATATATTGATTGGATATAGGCTTGAGAATAAGTATAGGAAAGCTCGCTAGATGTTGGTAGTAGTATATTTTACCATAAGGCTCTATTATATAGCCATTTATGATGATTTCACATATATGGTTAGTTGTCATGAGAAAAAGTACTTGCACTTGCATTGACTTGAATCCAAGTAAACCTTTCTTTTTTTTTGTTTGGTTGTGTTCCTCTTGTAATGTTGAATAAGCACTTTAGTCTAAATAAGCTTTACTTTAGTGTAACTTTAATTTTATGTTTTTAGTCATAAATTATTTACTAAACTTATGATTAACAGGTGTATTTATATTTTTGACACCCAGTACCCAATGTTATAGAAACTAAGGAACAAGTTTTTGGTTCACTCATTTCAACATCTATGAAAGAGTTTGTTAATTAGTGATACTCATAGTCCTGACCAAAATTTAAATGTTAAATTTCCCATGAAGGAGATGTGATCGTGAAATACTTGAATGCGTGTTTAGTCATTTGTGGAATAATTGTGGATTTATTAGCCAATGTACCCTCGATCGGGTTGACTTGACTTATAGTAAACTACACAAACTATTATAATTGATCATCCATGAAAGTGTTCATAGTGAGTAAGAGGTGATTGGATATGAATTCAACTAGTAAAAAAACTAGTTTATTTTTAACTATAGTTAAGTTTGAAGAAAAGTAGTATGATTAGTTGTTAGTTGATATATTAAAATAATATTTAAATTACAATAATTAAAGTTGATTTGATGTAAAAGTAGGAGAAAATGATTGAAAGTGATGATTAGTTAAAATTACGTGAGTGGATGAATAGTGAATTAAAGTTGATGTGATGTATAATAATGATTGGTTGATATTATTTGATTATATTGGTGATATTGGAGATAATGGTTGAGTTAAAGTTGAGTTAAATTTGAGTTTTGAGTGAGATATTTACTCTAGAAAATGTAAACAAGCGGTCTTCTGATTCTGACATATATATATTGAGTCTATTTGGACTTCACATTTCTTATCATGTATTTATTTAATTTACAAATAGTACGAATCCCGTGCGATTCACGTGCAAGAGATATTTATTACTATTTATAAATTAAAATTGTTCGTTAAATAATATGTAAAATTAATATGTAATACATAATTTATTGAAAATGTTATATGAAATTTAAATTGTGTAAAATTATATAAATTATTTCTATTTAGAATTAATACACAACCAATGCGGTGCACGTAACAAATAATAAATTACATTATATTCATTTAAAGTAATATATCAGTCTACGAGCGGGTAAAAGCCTCTATGGGAGAGGAAGGGATGGATCAAAGTGTTAAAACCGAGAAAAGTATACAATTAATAAAAAGGATAACAATTTTTCTTTATTAAAAACTTTATTTTTTAGATTAAGTTCATTTAAATACTACATTTTAGTAAATGCTTAATATACTAGTATGAATCCCGTGCGATGCACGGGTAGAAGATATTCATTAATATTTACAAATTAAAAATTTTCATTAATTAATATTTACAAATTAAAAATATGAAATCAATATGTAATACAATTTACCTATATTAATTTACTAAAAATGTCTATTTAAAATTAGTACACAACTCGTGCGGTTCACATACCTGATGGTAAATTATATTATATTCATTTCAAAATAAGTGTGATTTCAAAATTTTTATTCTGAAATTCATATAATGTGATTCCATAAAATAATTATTTTGATAAAATTTGATCATATATTTAAAAATGTATGTGAATAATAAGTATTAATATAAAATTATACTGTTCCATTAATTAAAATGAATTTATTTTTGTATAAACTATCTAAATTAAAAAATTTAAGTAGTTGAGTAACTTATTAAACTATAAATAAATATTGACCCGTAAGTTATGTATAATTGTTTATTTGATTATTAATTTTAAATATTTTTTTAATATATTATATACCATATTTAAATCATGCAATTAATAATGGTAATAGGTGCAAATTTTGTCAATATACTAAATTTATGCAACTAATAAATATTTAAAAAAAACTTACTACTAAAGGTATAATTGAATTTTTTGCGGGATTTCAATTAATATTTTAGAAAAATACAAACCTTTTTATATATATAAAGATTGTAATAATATTATGGGTTAACTATTTGCTTAATTAAGAGCCACGATTTGAATAGTTAAGGGTTCATAAAAAATAGTTTTTTATGTGCTTATTAATTTGTTCTTTAATTATTCAGCCGCAACTACCATAGTTGATTTTTAAAAGACACCATAAATTGTGTGCTTGGAGTAGTGAAGGGATCTAAAAAATGAATTTGTTATATGTTTTTTTTTTTTAATGCGAAAAAAGTTATTTATGTAGGCGGGATTTTTTTTTTTTTCAGGCAAATACAAACCTTATTTAAAGTAAATCAATTCATTATGTAGCCTTGCATTTAATTTTTAAACATAAACAAATGAAATCAATTTACTGTTTTGGCGATATTATATAATCACAATCTAATCATCAAACATAAGTTAATGAATTTGAATTTCAATAGCAATTAACTGGAATAATATTATGGGACAACTATTTGTTTAATTCAGAGCACAATTTGAGTAGTTAAGGGATCTTAAAAAATAATTTTTGATGTGCTTATTAGTTCTTCAATTATTCAACCGCAATTACCATAACTGATTTTTAAAAGATAACATAAATTTTACTATTTGAGTACTTAAGGGATCTAAAAACTGAATTTTTTATGTGTTTATTATTTCCTTAATTATTCAGCCGCAATTACCATAATTGAAATTTACCATAATTAAATTTTAAAGTATGTTGAAATTCAAATTTAACAATGCAAAGGCAGGGTTTTTCAAAAGAATAAAAAACCTGCCTTTTCAAATGAAAAAAAAAATAAACAAAATTATCAAGATTATTAACTTTTAAATTTTTTAGGCGAGATTTTAATTGTTTTTCAGGTAAATATAAACTTTCTAATATATTAATATATATTATAAGTATTTTAAAAATATTTGTTTTTTCAAAATTTATAACAATAAATACTGTAAATGTTTTAAAATGAATTTTCTATTTTAAAATTGGGATAGGAGTTATATTTTTTTCAAGTGAATCAATCCCAAATCTTACAACTTGAGTAAATATATCATACTCTTTTGTCTTGATAACATTTTCTTCCATTTTGAGTAAGGAAAATATTTTTCATTCTTAAACAATCGAACCAAAAAAAAAAAAAAAACAAAAAAAAAAACCTACAGTTCATACTTTCTTTTTAATTGCACGAAACAAAAGCAACAGATTCTTTGGACAATCAACATATACCCAAATCAGTTCAACAAACAATCAATTTTGATGTAATTGTAAGACCATAATCCCATTAGCAATCCAAGCCTATCAGAAAATAGCCTGTAAAACTCACTGCCTAAATTGTTTTGGAAGCAACCCTTGTTTAGGACCACCGATCGCATCGTCGGAACCCCCTGGCCTCCGGCCATCACTCGATCCCAAGCACACTGCCGCTTATAGAGCCACAGCCAGCCGCAGAACCCCGACGCCATTCACCAAAGCACCACCTTCGATAGCAGCACCCCGACTGTCCGCCGCCAAAGCCCGACGGTCCCCGTTAGCCACTCATGCCTCGAGTCAACTCGTCACCACACCACGCACAACCCGAGCCTAGCGGCTGCCACACGTCACCAACCCGCCAAGCCGCCATCAAGTTCGCTCGCCTACAAGGTTTCCGAGCCGCAGCCGCAGCTTCAGCCGTCCGTTTAAAACCCACAGGTCATACCCTTTCTCTACAGAATCCCTTTCCAAACGCTGAAGATGGGTGATAATATTTCCGCTGACACCAAGCTACCGATTCTCGGCAAACGGAACATTCTTTGTCGCAATATATTAGATATTGTATACCAAATATGTTATAAATTGCTAATATATTATATACTAAATTTAGTCATGCATATTAGGTAATAGCATAATATCTAACCAAAATGATTGTGTATATTAATTACATTGATTTTTTAATTTGAATTTAAAAAAATTGACCGCCATTTTTCAAAAATATTTAAAAAGTTACTAATATAGGTAAAATTGAATTATTTGGGCGGGAATTTAGCTACTATTCAGGTAAATGTCAAACCTTTTTATATTTATATAGATTTTTATATTAATAGATATATAGATATTTCAATTTCAAAATATCCCTTAATTCAAAAACTCTATTTCAATATAGTATTAAAATAAAAAAAAACTTCTCCTTAGTAATTAATATTAATATACCTTTATCCATCCTCGTATTATGTGGATTATTCAATAAAACAATGACGTGACCAGATTTCTTAATATATAAAATAAAAAACTCAATTCATTAATTTCTTTTTAAAAAATGACGTGACAAGATTTCTTAATATATAAAATAAAAAATAAAACAACCCATTAATTCACACATATCATAAACTTTACAATAATATAATAATTTTTATAAATACTGTTTGATCAAGTGTGGATATGGTCAAGAGGAGATTTTTTTTTAAAAAAAAAAAAATATATCGATCAATTTCCTTAAATAATATAAACTCACTTAAAACATATATATATCATACAATGATCAAGTGTGGATATGGTCACTAAACAATACTTTTAGTAATATCCTGTTGAGCCCCCAAAGGAACAACCAAAACTAAGTGGCGAAATAAATCTTAAGCAAACATTTTTTGCAAGGATTATTTTAGATGTAGTGTAGTTGTAGGAAATTAAGAAAATTAGAAAAGAAAAAAAAAACTACTATAAATTTTGGTTGTAAGAAATCAATTAAAGAATATCTCAAAGTTATTTATGTCAATACATCAATTAAACAACATCTCAAAGTTATTAATGTGAACAAAAAATCTGGACAATATAAATAATATTTCCTAAAGCATATGCAGATTTTCCAAAAATTAAAAAAATCTGGTTTTATTACTTATTTAAATAAAATCATATCTCAAAATAGTAAAATTCAGTTGCTATTTTAAAAATAATCGAACATTTTTATATAGATATAGATATAGATATAATGTGAGTTTGTTGAAATAATTGTAGAATTATCAACCAAATAACACTCGGGATTGTACATTAAATTTTG
This sequence comes from Striga hermonthica, assembly GCA_902706635.1. Taxonomy (NCBI): domain Eukaryota; kingdom Viridiplantae; phylum Streptophyta; class Magnoliopsida; order Lamiales; family Orobanchaceae; genus Striga; species Striga hermonthica. The sequence goes on along the minus strand of CACSLK010012064.1, from coordinate 5,539 downwards.
TAGTCGTCATGGCGTGCAACATGCTTCAGAAGTGTTGCATATGATATAAATTATATAATATAAATACTAGCACAACCGGCCCATATTTCTTTTAATATGTTTGTTACAAACCTAAAAAAATAAAAATAAAAAGTGTAATGATCTATACATTCACCACCTTTCTTTCACTGCATGTCTCAACATCTAGGTAATTACCAAACTCATTATCTTTCTTTACTTGTAAAACACAAAACAAAACAAGAGGGAAACAAACAACAAAAGATATTTGCTTCAATCTGAAAATGAAAAATAGACGCTTACCAGAAGGATGTAGTTTCGTACCTCAACATTCTACATTGGATAAAAAATTTACACGAAGGAATTCCCATCAAAGAAAGAACCAATAATCTACTGCATGACAATTGCCAGGAGCTTGGACTCTTTAGATATTCTACCCTTAGTTATCAATTATCTTTGTTCTTTAACCATCTACACACTATCTTTGCTTCATTAAGCATAAGATTTTTTTTTCTAATTTTTTGGTATGAAATGCAATGACATAAACGAAATAACATCATACCTAAAACATAAGAACACCTTAGCCACAACAAGGAAAAATAGAGAAAAATGTATTCAACATAAAACAATCAAAGAAAGCCTTGCACTCGGTCTTACCTAAGGTGTGACAACCCGATTTCAACACATTAGCAACATAAACAAACACAATATAACATATTATTAATCTTTTTTCTTAAAAATCAAATTAAAAGAGAAAGAAGCACCTGTGTACCATAATAGAAACTCATTTGTGTGTGTGCATGCGTGTGGGTGGGAGACAGAGAGATTAATTAAACTAGCCCCATAAAAACAGACTTTCAACAGCACAGGACACCATAAATTTTTCTTTAACTTAGATAATTATACATCAAATAGATTACAACAAATATTAATTATTTTGAGAATAATTCGACACAAAAGAGACCACTATTCATATACCTTTTAATTTGCACCAGGCCTTATTCATTAAAAATAGAAAAAACAATAATAGAGCGTATGTAAAATGTTATCCTCCTTCACCACAAACATTTATCCCATATAAGTTGAAATTGAAGAACATTAATTGTTGTGGGTTTTACATATGGAGTACTTGAGAGTTATCGAATAACATACCCTTTCAGCTTGTAAAGGTGGCACTCCACTTTTGCTATTTCCTTTCCCAATTGCTGTGAAGGGTCTAATTCTATGGCTGCAACCTATGAAACCAAAAATAGATGGGGTGATACAGTAGCTAGAAACTTAATATTAATAAGAGAACGAAGGATGCTATTATTTTTTTCTTTATACAATAAGGAAAAAAAAAAAACTAAATGCATCTTATACCTTTACGTTATTGCAATAATCTCGCTTTGTATCTGCAAACGAACAAAAGGCACATTATATAAAAGATATATATAGAATATGAATAAATTGTATTGAGATTTTATTAATTAAAATTCACCATCTGGCGAAGGAGCAATGATTGATCTTGCTTCCACAAATATGCCAACGAAACAAGCCCTAACCTCGAACATACGCTTTCGACTCGCAGCCTTTGATAGTAAGATGCAATTGCACCTGAGGAAACTGCACTTACAGAGGGTATATGCCGCTTTACTTCTTTTAGAAGGATAAACATGTCTTCAACCTCATCCCAGGGGTCATATTGTAGCTAAGGCCATGATTCCTATAAAATAAAAAAGAAAACGAAGTGCAAGCCTTCCTGCTTTAATGTGATAAAGCCACAAGAAGATGTATCTATACAAACTAAGAAAATTTTGCAGTAAGCAATAAGCATTTGGCATGAGCACTACTACACAGTTGCTTCCAAATTAATTGGCTTGCCTGGTGGATCCTTGAATATGTCTACGGAATAAAGGAATTCCCATGCATTCAGCATAGCAAACAATTATCTGGTGCCCCACCTGCAAAAGATATCAACACTCCTTGAAGACTTAAGATTAAAAAAACTACATTTTAGTATGCCAATAAGATAAAAGCTTCCTCAAAAACTAAGAACGTGCCACAGGAATTTCATATGCTTCGGCATAGACAGCTATAGCCAATGTACAGGGGAAAGTGTAGCAGCCATACAAATTTCCACGAATTCAATTACCCACAAGTCTACTATAGGAGTGAAAAAAACACTTCGCATCTAAAGAACTCTAACAGAGTCTGCAGCCAACTCTTTTTGAAGATCAAAACTCCAAAGTAACCCCATAATCCAGTGGCAAAACCACCAACTACAAATTCATAGAGGTATAACTTATCGACTGCATTTCCATCATCACCATGCACCCCACCATTTTTACCTTTCGGCGATGCTCTATTAACTTCGCATTGTTGGGCCAATGGAGCCCCACATAGTCCAGGGTTTTACTTATAATCCAAACTTCTGTTGGGTGTTTGAAGTTGAGGTCCCTTCGGGATACGCCCAGACAAATTGTTGTTGGACAAGTTCAAATGACTCAAAAAGGTCAACTTTGATAAGCTCTCTGGAATTGTTCCAAACAAATATTTGTTGGAAAGATCAAGTGATTCGAGAGTATCTCCAATCTTTAATGGGATTTGTCCTCTTAGATGATTATGAGACAAATTGAGACAGATCAAGACAGCGAGGTTTGTCAGCTCCCAAGGGATTTCTCCAACTTGTTGATTACTTGAAAGATCAAAATTGACCAAGAATCGTGTATTTTCGCTATACTCCAGCACCACTCCCATCAAGACTTCACTTAATGCATTGAGCCCTTAGTATCTTTCAATTGCTACAACACATACATTTTTTAATATATATTTTCCTTTGTGCAAACAACATCTATACTATTGTTTACATAACTATTCTTGTAATAAAAATTGCTACAAACAAATTGGATCATTGATCGATTACTGCTAAATTTACTATTTATCACCCTCACGATCAAGTCACATTTAGCTTCCTTTTATTGAAAAAAAAAAAAATTGGCTTAAACTTGAGGAAAATACCCCCACCACACAAGACTAACTTTTTTTTAAAAAAAAAAAATTAATTTAGTGATCAAAATAAACAATTTAAAAAATTCATTTCCTCCAACTAACTCTTATATCATCAGTAACGAACTAAGAAATATTAAATACACCAATAATATCATGAAAGTGTTATATGAATGAATGCTCACCGCGAGTGGTTTTATTGTGAACCATTCTCGAAAAATTGACAAAGCAACGTGAGATGTTTTCGGTCAACCAGTTGTTTGCGAGGTCCATTATTTGAAGTTTGGACATTTGACAGAAAGAGGATGGAATGTCTATAGAATTTGTTGTTCCTTAGCCTAAAAATTGTCAGATTAAGTAGATTGTTTCCAATCCATTCCGGAACTTTCCCTGACAAGTTGTCTCCAATATCCAAACACATTAACTAGGTGCAATTCTTCAAATTTGGGGAGAGTTTCCCTATAAAACTGTTGTTACTCTGTTGCAACAATCCCAACGAGTAAGCTCCACCAATGGAGTTTGGAATGGGCCCGGAAAGCTTATTAGATGACAATGTTGAAACCCTTAAATAAGATAAGTTAACCCAACATGGTGGAATGTGACCTGACAAAAGATTCTCGGAGAGACGCAGATAAAACAAATCTCTCATATGGCATAAGGAATCGGATATCGAACCAGTTATTGTGTTATTTGATAGACTAAAACTTGATTCTGAAAGGAAGATTTGGAATAGATCCATAAATATGGTTGTTGGATAGGTCTAAATCAGTCAGTTTTGTTATGGAACGGAGTCGTCTTGGCAGCATGCCTTAAATGCTATAATTAGATAGATACAAATAGTGTAATGATTTTTGTGTTTGAAGCCACTGTGGAAATTGGCCTATGATATTAATGGATGATGACATATAAAGGGATTTTAGTTGAAAAAGAGGGGTCCAATCATACAAATAAGATAAACGTACAAAGTGTATGTAAACTTACAACTATTATTAACATTATCTATGTGAATTAAAGGAGAAATAAATGAGTTATATTTTAAACAATTATTCAGTTATTGCATGAAAGAAACACCATAATTATTGTAACATATAACATATATTTTCAATGAATCTGAAAATGAGGTAATTACATAATATTTTATCAAAAAATGAAAAAAGTACAAAAGTACGGTTTTGTCCAATATATTATTTTTATAAATAAATAAAGAAGTAATATTAAATAGTATTTATCTTACTTGATTATATTAGTTGTAGTCTAATAAATAAGATATTTGATTGCAACATCATTATATAAAGTATGTACAAAATAAAAAAAAAAATAACGCAATACATATAAATGTGATCTAGTTCTTTTAATAAATAAATATTATTTGTGAATAGAATAAGAACAAATACACGATATGTAACACCCCGAGTTTTATTAATAAAGGAAAATACTAGCTTTTAATTTTAAGCTATCCTTTGTTAGTAAATAATCATGTTCATGTTCAAATTCAAGTTATTCAGCCAATTATATTTCAAATTCGACTATTAGTCAATACGTTATTCGGTTTGATTATCCCAATAACCGAATGAGTTTCAGATTTAGTTCCGATTCATGTAATTAATTAATGAGTTCGGAAGTAATTAGTTAAGTTGACGAATTATTCGAAATATCAATATTCGAATTAATCGTCCAAGTCAAGAATTCGAAATTATTATAGTTCGAATTAATTATTTCAGTCAAGATTCTTCGAAATTATTTTCGAAGTCATGTTCACGTTCGGATTAATTTTGGTATTTAAGTACCAAATATAATCTAATAAATCATGTATTATCCATTAAGTTAGGCATGATTAAGTGAGCTTAGTTAAGAGTTAATTAAGCCAAATTTTATCCCAAATGTCGTGCACATGTTGGGAAAATTTCATAAAAGTTGTACATGAATTCTAAGCATGAGGTGTCTTTATTTTAACACCAAAATCATGACTAAGCTTAGTATGTAATGACTAAGCCATATCTTGTGAAATTAAGCTACTAAGCGTGGCATTTGGAAGCAAATGATTGGACAAGAACAATTTCCTCACCTCTTCATTTTATGCCTTCGGTTATCATATATAAGTGGAGAGTTGGGACATTTTTTTTCCACATCTTCAGCATATATTAGTAAGCTTAGTAGGTATTATGAGTTGACGGAAAATTTAGTTTAAGTAAAGAGGGTAAGGAAGCAAGAGTACCGCACGGCGCATGCTCACGGAGAGCCCACGCACGAGAGCCTAGCCGCACGCACGGTAGCACCGAACCAAGCGGATTTTCACCGAACGTTCGAAGAGGTAATTTAGCGTTGTCACCTATTGATGTTAATAGGATCATAGTAGATCATTTATGTTCAAGTCATGTACTCAAATTATTAGATTATCCGTGTTGCTCTCGGATCTCTCGTGATAAGCCATGATTGAATTATGTTCGAATTTAATTTGAAACCCTCGAGCAATTTTCATGTATACGATTATTATATGCTATTTCATGTCTAAACAAGTTAAGTTATTCGAGGAAAGTCATTGTTTTGTCGGTGA
>CACSLK010012031.1:109027-119937 GCA_902706635.1 Striga hermonthica | reverse complement strand
ATGATCATCGATATTGCCAAACATCTAGAGGCTCCGAATCGGTAAAAAGTTAGCGGTTGAGTGCTCGTCATCGTCGGTCTCCCGACGTAACCGAGGTGACCGAAGTGAGTTGCTTGTTCCGAAGTGTAGACTAGATTCCGAGGTGAAAACACTTGGTAAAAATGGAGCAATTTGCAGGCAGTCGCGACAGGAGGAATGTGAATAGTCGTAACGGTCAACGATTTAATGTCATAATGAACGGTCGTGCCGTAATGGTCTTAAATGAGGTAACGGTCAGTTTTAATAGGTCGCCACGTGTAACGGTAGGCTTCTATCAGACGAAAAGGTGGCACCGGTTGGAATTAGGGGTCGCGTCGGTTGGGCGCGCCCCTAATTAAGATCTCTAACGGTCGTAAATCGGAGATTATAAATAGGGTTTCGCAATATTTGATCGAGCTTTCTTCATTTTCGCTTTCATTCTTGAATTTTGCATCCAGTGATATTGTTGTGGAAATTCTTTTGAGTTCGAGAGTTGTTTCTTGCGCACTGAGTGTTTGTGGATTTTTCGGTAAGCTCTTTCTTTGATTCTTCCTTTATTTCTTTTGCACTCTGTTTTGTTGTGCGATGACATCGAAGGGTAAGGGTAAGGCGGTGGCAAGTTCTTCGAGTACTGAATCGGTTCTGTTGGAGGTTTACCACGATTCGGAACTAGTTGAATTAGCCTTTGAGTACCACCGGTGGGATCCGTTGTTGGTGAGGCATTTAGATATCAGGTTGAATGATGAAGACGGTGACCTAGTTATAGAACATAACGTGGCTGACCTTGTGACGCCTCACTGGAGAAGGCCGGTGAGGAAGTGGCCTGATCCTGCGGTTGAGTTTGAGGGCGAACCGAGTATCTTGACCGATGCCGATGTCGTGTTGCTGCGGGAACAGGTGCGGATCCCTCCCTCGGTGAAGATTTTCGCTCCTTACCCCGGGGAGAGAATAACAAGTCCACCTCCGGGTTGTGTGGGTATATTTGCGGAGAGTTTGAGATCGGGGTTGAGATTCCCGTTGCCGAACTTGATTACGGTATACCTCCGAAGTTGGGGGTTGCCGTTGTGTCAAATCACTCCCAATAGTTGGAAGAAGATTATCGGTCTGATGGTGCTGTTGCATGAGCAAGGTGAGGGGCTACCATCGTGCGAGGAGATGTGAAGTATTTTTCTTTTTAAACAAAGTCCGAAGAGGAGGGTTGCCGAGTCCTCGTGTTGTTTCTTTGCCGGAGCGAAACCGCAGCATGGCGTTAAAGTTGGAGAAATAATAACCGAGATCCCGGAGAGTCTTCACGGTTTCCAGGAGGAGTGGCTATGGATTGGCGGGGAATGGCAGTCCGAGGGCTTTTTCCATGAATCCCGAATCGACGGGATGACGATCCCTATGTTTATTCATTCCGGAGCAAGTGAGTTTGTTTTGTTTTTTCCATTCGGATATATTTCTCTGATTTTGGTGTTGTTCTGTGTACTAACAGGTCGGAACTTTTGCCCTTTGTAGAAAAAGAGACCAAGCAGGAAGAGCCGAAGTTGAGCCCGGAGTTCGGTGGAAAATTGATCACTTTGGCCAGTTTAGATAAAGAAGCTCGAGATTATCGCACGCTCCTAGTAGATTCGAAGCTCGAAGCTGCCGGTTTGTCTCTCGGAGTTTCTACTTCAAAATTTGACCCCGGTAAGAGAATTTTAGTTTATGGTGATTTTGTCAGACTTTCTTATACGTGTAGGATTGCTGTTTGTAACTCTGTTTATATATTGCCGGCATGCAGTGTATTATCCACTCCTCAGTTTTCTGGGCTATAGCTCTGTCAAGGAAGCTAAGGAGTTTAGGCGCAAGTTTCCGAATAGAGATCTTCAATCTAAAGTTGGTAAGAGTCGAGATCTGAGGTTGAACGACGCCATGAGGAGAGATCTTGTTCGTGCGTTGGTGAAGAAGACTGCGGGCCAAAAGAATGTCGGTAAGAAATCGACCAAGGTGGGGTCGAGTGCGACTTCGGCTGCTATTACGGAGAGCCCGAAGTCCTTGCAGCAAGAGATGACAACTACCGAGGTGCTGCCAGTTATGAATGTTGCGGCCATCAGCCAAGCAGAGCCTGAGCCAATCGTGACGGGCACGGATTTGGTTACGGCCGAGGTCGTTCACACCGAAGTGCCGCCCTCTTCTCCGAAGTCCCTGGAGTTGGAACAACCAGAGAAGACAAAAAAGAGAAAGTTGGTTAAGATGGCCGATGTTGGTGCTTCTTCCGGAGTGGAGAAGAGATCAAAGAAAAAGCATGACTCCGGTCGCAAAGCTGCTGAGAAGGGTCATGATGAGTCTCCCCTATTCGAGAAGTCTTTTTTAACCATTGACAAAGAGCGGGCCGCCAATGTGAAGGTGCCCGAAGGCGTGGTGGAGGAGTGGTTCACCACTTTCCAGTCTGTTAAGACTCCACACATGTCGTCGAGAATTGAGATGCCAGAGAATGCTAAAGATGCTACTCGTGTGCCACTAATGGTATGGGACCCCAAATCCGAGGTGGGGGTCTCTTCTTTGTCGAGCGTGGACAAGCTGAGTTATGCCAAGGCGTGCATAGGCAGGGCGCTAGTAAGTTTGGGGGCTGCTGAGGACGATCACCGCCGGGTTACGTCGCAGTTGGAAGGGAAAAAGGATATAATAGCTGCGCGTGACGTTGTGATCGTCAAATTGAAGGAAGAATCTACAAAAATGGAGGCCGACTTGAAAGGCCAACTTTCTGAGCAAGCCACCCAGTTGGAGAAGGCACAGGCTGAGACCTTGGCATTATCTGAGGAGAAGAAGGCCTTTGAGGCCGAGGTGGCCGATCTTAAGGCGCGCCTCGCCGTGGTTGAGCAACACTTCAAAGCTTCCGAGGTCAAAGTGGAGGAAACAGCGAAGGCGCTGTCAGATGAAAAGGCAAGTCATGAAACAACTCGCCGAGAGTATGCCGAGGTCCGCGAGCTGGTAGGTCGGCAGAAGGATGCTCATCAAGCCGAGATGGCTAAACTTGAGAGAGAAAAATCGGCATATGGGGAATTCATGTACGAGAATGGCTTCCAAGCTGGGAAGGATTCGATCGTTGTTGAACCGAAGTCCGGTGGTGATGCCGAGGTCGATGGTGAGGACGCCGGCGGAAATGATGATGGGGTCGGTGAACCTGACCTTGAAATTGAGATGAATACCTGTCTGAATCTCCGATGGGTTATTGAGTGCTACGATGCTGGCTACTATGATATTGACGACCTCCGTTTGTTCCTATTCCGCAAGCTGGAGAAGTACGGTTTTGATGCCGAGATAAAGGGGATGCACGTGGTGGCTGACGAGGATGAACGCGATTTTTGTGTCTGGATGCTCCGTCGTTCGGAGGAGATGAATGCGAATCCTGATTTGCCACCACTTTCCGAGGACAGGGCTGCTCTCCTCCGACATGCTTATGTTAACATGATCTTGGAGGAAGAGAAAGAAAAAAGGAAGGAGCTGGCCGACGTGTATCTCTCAACTCTGGCCGAGGTGGAGGTTGAACAGCGTTTTGATGATATGACTTCGGAGCAAATTCAGAGCAATGTCAAAGCCTATATTGAGGAAAAGGCCAAGTCGACTGACAAGGAGATTGAAATTGTCAGGGTTGTCTCGCTGGCTGAGGACGATGTGGATAAAGTGCGAGACCCTCGTGATGAGTTGGTTCCGGTGTCAGATGGAGCCATCGAGATTGCTGCCAAAATGAAGGAGTCACAAATCTTGGAGCGACTATCCTCAAGGGTCGAAGCCGGGGAAGGCAGTGGTGCCGGGACTGATGTGGAGAAGGCGGCTGATGTGATTTGAAGTCCAGGAGTTTTATTTGTTATTGCATTATTATTTTCGTAATAGAACATCGGAGCGCCAGCATGTTGGCGTTCTTAGTAGGAAAAATATGAAGAAATATGTAATCGGGGATATCAGATAACTGAGTCCCTTAGTAGGAAAATATGTAGGGTGTTTCTGACATTTTTAAAAAATATATATAATATGTTTGCATAATATCTGTTGTGATTTACGCTTGCTGTTCATCTTTCAGCGATTTTGTCAAAGTGTTCTGAACTCGGTACAAATTTTACTAAGAATTGTTCCAACTCGGATTTATTCATATCATTAACCGAGTTGTAAATTTTTTGTAAAAATAATTTCCGAATTCCACTTTGATCTTTTGTAATAATTTCAGCCACAAGTGCAAGTCGATATGCGAGTTTTCAAATAACTCGCGAAACTTTACACATTTTGAGGGTTGTACGGGAAATAAAATAGAAGTCACCGAACTTCGTCAGAGTTCGATCATGGAATGGCCCCAACCGATTTATATTTATATATATATATATATACATATATATATATATTTTCTTTTTTTTTTGTATTCGATAATATTCGGGACCCGTCAAATCATGTATGTTGAAATGACGTTTGACGAGCATCACCCCCATCCGAACATATGTGGTATTCGGACATATTATGGGGTATCAGCTAGACCGAGTGTCGCAATGCTTACATCAATACAAAAGATTCATAAAACTGAGCTTCAAAATGTTTACATCGGTATCGAGCTGCCGCTCGGATTTTCAAAAGCGAAAGCCGATAGGCCTTCAATACATCTAAAGGGTTACTTTTTACATTCACCGAGGCGAAAAGAAGGTCCGTGCAAAAGGAAGGTCGGCTATCCGACTTCGGACCATTTACTGATAGAACTTTTTCAAAAACACAGCATTCCAGGGATATTAATGAGGTGTCCCGTCAGGATGAGCAATCCGATATGCTCCATGGGGTAAAACCTCAGTGATTTGGTAAGGCCCCTCCCACTTTGGTTTGAGTGGTCCGGGGTCAGGCCCCATTATACGTTTGAGGACCAAGTCTCCAACTCGGAATGAACGAGGTTAGAGTTTAGAATTGATATATCTCTCACTTCTTTGTTTGTAAGCGGCATTCCTGAGTTCGGCCCGGGTACGATGTTCTTCAAGCAGGTCCAGATTAGCCTTTATGTTTTTTGAGTTGGCCTCTTCGGTGAAATGTTGAACTCGGTACGTCGGTTCTCTGAGCTCGACTGGGACCACGGCTTCTGAGCCGTAAGTTAAGGAAAATGGGGTCTCGCCGGTTGAAGTTCGAGTGGTAGTTCGGTAAGCCCACAGGACATGTGGTAGTTCTTCCGGCCAAGCTCCTTTGGCAGCGTCAAGTCGGACTTTAAGGCCGTTTTTTATGAGCTTATTTACAGCTTCCACTTGACCGTTGGACTGCGGGTGGTAAGGCGATGAGAAGAAGTGTTTGATGTTATATTCTTCGCACAAAGACTCGAGTTGCTTGCCTTCAAATTGCCAACCGTTGTCGGTGATGATGGAGTTCGGGACTCCGAAACGGCAGATGAGCGATTTCCATATAAAATCAACGACTTTCTGTTCGGTTATCGTGACTAACGGTTCGGCTTCAGCCCACTTAGTGAAATAATCAACAGCTACGATGGCAAATCGGACGCCTCCTTTTCCGGTTGGTAGAGGACCTATGAGATCAATCCCCCATTTGGCGAAAGGCCAAGGACTGTAGATCGATTTGAGCTCTTCGGGAGACTAATGGACATTAGGCGCGAACACTTGGCATTTCGGGCATTTGCGAACCCATGTGGCAGCGTCGGTTTTCAAGGTTGGCCAGTAATAACCCTGTCGCAAGATTTTATAAGATAAGGCTTGTGCACCGGGGTGACTTCCGCAAATCCCTTCGTGGACTTCTTCAAGAATATACTGTGACTTAGTTTCACTCACACATTTTAAAAGTGGGACGGAGTATCCCCTTTTAAACAAAGTTCCGTTGTCCAAAGTGTACCGAGCTGCTCGGATCCGAAGTGCACGAGCTTCTTTTGGGTCTGAGGGCAAGGCCCCAGTTTCCAAATATTGAATAATAGGATCCATCCAAGTTGGTGGCTTTTGTGGCGTCATCGGATCGATAGTTGCGACCTCGAAAAGTGCAGTTGATGGTTGCTCTTGCTGGCCGATTTGGACATACTCCGCGCTCTCCATCCCGATACTGGATGCCAGCCGAGATAAAGCATCTGCTTGAACATTAAGAGTTCGGGGGATATGTTCGAGGTCGGCGTAGAATTTTGATAATTTCCGTTGGGCCAAAGAGAGATACGGTGTCAACCGAGGTTCTTTGACTTCATATGAACCATTGATTTGGTTGACAAGGAGTTGAGAATCCGAGAAGACTTTAAGGTGTCTCACGTTCTTGGATTCAGCCAAATTCAATCCGGATAGCAAGGCTTCATATTCAGCTTCATTGTTGGTTGCCGGAAAGAGAAACTTCACCAAGTGACAAAATAACCGGTTTTCCGGGTCAGCTAAAACTATCCCTGCGCCTGCTCGGTTGGCTGTTGAGGATCTATCAATATAGAGGACCCATGGTTGATTATCACGATGAACTGTTATGGCCGGAGTGAACTCGGCGATAAAGTCAGATAAGGCTTGAGCCTTGATCGCGGTCCTCGGTTGATAATGGATGTCGAATTGTCCGAGCTCAATGGCCCATTTGACCATGCGTCCCGAGGTATCAGGTCGGTGCAGGATTTGCCGAAGTGGATACGAAGTGCGGACAATTATGGATTGTTCTTGAAAATAAGGTCGCAATTTCCGTGCAGCAACGACAAGCGCAAATGCTAATTTTTCCATCGGAGGATAACGTAATTCGGCATCATGCAAGGCTTTGCTGACATAATAGATAGGCGATTGCAACAGTCCCTCTTCACGTATCAAAACAGCGCTAATGGTAGAATCACTGACTCCGAGATATAAGAACAACATTTCCTCGGGTTTTGTCTTTTGTAAAGTCGGCGGAGAGGCAAGCGTCTCCTTGATGCTAACGAGAGCTTTCTGGCATTCCTCGGTCCAATCAAAACGTTTTCCTTTTTTGATTGCTTCGAAAAAGGGTCTGCAACGATCTGTAGACTTGGAGATGAACCGGTTGAGTGCAGCAAGTCGGCCGGTTAGGGTCTGAACACCCTTAACCGAGGTCGGGGGAGTTAGATCTGGAATGGCCTTGATTTTAGCCAGATTGGCTTCAATTCCGCGCTGGCTGACCATATAGCCCAGAAATTTTCCAGATTCAACTCCAAAAGTACATTTCTTAGGATTTAAGACCATGGAATAAGATCGGAGGATGGCGAACATGTCTTGAAGATGCGTTATATGATCAGAGGCGTGCACCGACTTGACGAGCATGTCATCAACGTAAACTTCCATAGTGTGACCGATCAATGTAGCGAACATTTTGTTGACGAGGCGTTGATATGTGGCTCCGGCGTTCTTTAACCCAAACGGAATCATAGTATAACAGTACAAACCTCGGGCCGAATAGAATGAGGTGTGTTCAGAATCTTCAGGATCCATAGGAATCTGATTATAGCCCGAGTAAGCATCCATGAAACTCATCAACTCATGTCCCGACGTTGCATCGACCATATAATCTATGTGGGGAAGCGGATAACTGTCCTTCGGGCACGCCATGTTCAGGTCGGAAAAATCGATACACATTCTCCATAGCCCATTGCTCTTTTTGACAAGAACAGGATTTGAGACCCACCTCGGGTATTTGGCTTCCTTGATGAATTTGTTGTCGATGAGTTTTTTGACCTCTTCTTCCAACGCCTTCTGACGATCCGGCCCCAGTTTCCTTCTCTTTTGCACAACAGGCCGAATGGTTCGATCGAGGTTCAACTTGTGGCTAGCGACACCGGGGTCGATACCCTTCATATCTTCCTGCTTCCAAGCGAAAACATCAGAATTGTGTTTAAGAAACGAGATAAGTTCTGACCGAAGAGGTTCTTGAAGATGACTTCTAATACGCAATGATTTGTGAAAGACTGGTTCATCGATATAGATCAATTCTACGTCTTCTCCGGGTTCGGCTCGATCACTTCGGCTTTTTTCTTTAAACAAGGCTCTAGGGTCCAACTCGTCCTCTTCAAGAAGTGGCTCCTTTCCAGGCCGACGACCTCGGTCTTCGGTTAAAGGATCCGAGGTGGGGAGAGCAACATCGTTATGATTCAGTTTTTCGGACACTGCATTGTCCGAAGCGTGCTGCGGTGGGGAATCTTCATTATTGCTCATCGAAGTTGAATGGATTCCATTGGATGGGATAAACGTAACAAGTTCTCTAGCTTCTCTTTGTTTCCGAAGTGGGTTCCCTCTTCTCGAGTGGTCGGGAACTTTAATGCATAGTGAAAGATCGAAATTGCAGCTCGAAGTTTATACAAGGCTGTTCTACCAATGATAGCATTGTACTCATTATTGATATCCAGAATCTTGAAAGTTTCCATGACGAGCTTAGTGACATTCTCCGAAGTGCCAAATCTGACAGGTAAAGTGATCTCGCCGATAGGCTTCGAAATACTGCCATTGAACCCGTGTATCTGATCATTGCAAGGTCGGATGTCGGCGGGATCAAGTCCCATTTTGTCAAAAGCTTTTAACATCAAAATGCTTGAATAGGCCCCAGTATCCACCATAACACGATGTACGGGGATTCCGCATATTGGGACGGTGATAACAAGTGCGTCGGAATGAGGGTGTGCGAAATGATTTGCATCCTCCATATGAAAGGTTATGGGGAAATTCCGATTGTTGAGGATATCTCTCAAATCTGTAGTGTACACTTGTTTACTGGAGTTGTAGGCTTGTCGGGCATAGGCCTTGATCTGTCGACGGGATAATGTACTCCAGGAGTTATTGGTGTTGACACGGTGGACGATGATTTGCATCGGTTCAGGAGATCGACCTCGTTTACGCCCTCGGGAAGTTCCAGCAGAGTTAGAATCGGATGTTTCCGAGGTGAACATAAATACTTCCTTGTCTCTTGTCGGATGCGTTTTGGCATGGCACCTCGGTCCTCTTCATCGTCTTCATCAAAGGGTTCGATCTGACGTCCCGGACCTCGCCTCTGGGGATCGGTATTACGGTAAAACTTTCTAAGTTGCGGATGGCCAATCAAACGTAACAATGCGGCTAACAAACTCAAACACTCATCCGTATTGTGCCCTGGCAATTTGTGATAATCACAATACCGGGACTTGTCCAATTTTTCTTCGGGCATGCGAAGTGGTTTGGATCCGGTAAAATGCCCTTCCCTTTGATTTCTTCATATATGGTGGCTGCTCCTGCAGAATATACGGTTTGATAACCGGACTTCACATCGGTAGCATATTGATTTCGGGCCGCTCGAACTTCAGGATCGTTGGGATCTCCTCGGGGAGGCCCCCTGAACTGAGTCTTGTTCTGTCTTTCAAAATATTTGTTCTTCTTCTTCTCATCGGTTCCCGCCTTAGATGGTTTCGGATTAAAGTTAAAGTCGGGGACCGACATGTCTTCCTCAGCTATAATATGTTGCTGAGCTCGAGCGAGAAATTCTTGAAAAGTGTTCGGTTTATTTTGGCACAGTGTCCAGCGGAAAATTGAGTTCGGTTTTAGCCCAGCGATAACCATGACAAGCAGAGTTTCAGGATGACAAGGTTCCATATTCTGAACTCGGTCACTAAATCGGGCAATATAATCCTTGACACTTTCATCATCTTTTTGAGTGACATTTGCAAGAGATTGTTTTTGGATTAGGCAGACTTGAGCCCCGATGAAATGAGATCGGAAAGCTGACCTCAATTGTTGCCATTTCCAAATAGAGTGAGGAGGAAGAGAATGGTACCATTTTTGGGCTCGAGGCCCCAGCGTGAGAGAAAACATACGACACCGAAGTGCATCCGATGCTCCATGCAGATCCATCCACGAGGTATAATGACCGAGGTGTGAGTCAGGATCCGAAGTTCCATCATATAGTCCAATTTGAGGGACTTTGACTTTCCCAGGCACAGGTTCCAAAGTGAGCTCCGGCGTAAGGGGAGAGTCAGCTTCTAGATATACTTGTGCAGAAGTTGAGGCCCGTCGAGGTGGGTCTTCTGGCACCCTTTTCCGACTCTCCAATTCGGCAATCCTTCGTTGTAACATTTCGAGCTCAGAAAACTCTTGACGAGCCCGATTCCTTTCAATATGTTGTCGAAGGTCAGTCTGCGCGGGATTAGAAGTGATTCGTTGTCGAGCTTGAGGTGGAGACCGTCATGAATGTCCAGACTGACTTTCTGCGGTTTCTTCGCGAGGAAGTACGAGGGGGTTACGTCCAACGTCGGTGCAACGTGTAGCCTGTTCCGGAGGCGGTTGCGACATTCGATCGCGAGGTTGAGACGTAGCATGAGATGTTGTCCTTCTGCCGTCTTGTCGCGCCGGTGGATTCTGCTGATTCGCGGGAGTTGTAGGAATGATGGAGTGTCCCGGAGCAGTCGTCGATGTTCCTGGAATCGTTTGGGCCATTAGAGCGGCAAAACCACGTGCAAACTCTGGATTCTGAAACAGAACAGCATAATCCGGTATAGGTGGGGCCGCAAATTGTCGTCTAGCAGATTGCGCGGCGCTACGACTGTGGCCGTCTCGTGAGGTGTGACCACGATGATCTGAGTGAGACATGATGATATGGCTGGCGTGAATCACTACACGGGAAAGCGGAGAGTAACCTACAATCACTTATGAGGCCCTGCTTCTAGCGCCAAACTGTTGTTATGTGATTTCTAACAACGCGGTAACAAGTGATTAAGATGATAATTGCGAATGGTTTGGACGTAAAGCATGTAAAAATAACTCAACAATGGCCCCGGTCCAAGGTGAACCGAGGTGAAGAGCCGTTATGGGCTTTTACGTGTTGCATACTAATGAGTTCGGGGATCCCCCATACAAATGTTGTAGGCGGTCTATTTATAGCAACTTTTTACGTACATCTCGGGATTTGTGCATTAGCTTTTTCATAAAGCTACTTTTTGATGGGCGGCAGGATCAGTGGGCCCCATTTGAATGATGAAA
>CACSLK010012031.1:52312-64425 GCA_902706635.1 Striga hermonthica | reverse complement strand
TTAATTAGCATAAAATGAGGGTGAGGGTCGAATTATTGAGGGCTGAGTGAGGTGGGTTCTTTTTTTTTTCAAAACGATAGGAAATTTCATATCAAAGGAAAATAGAATTACAATCCGAGAGTCTGAATAGACCCTATAAGTTCAAATACTACCAACAAAGGAGGCCATCAACGTGATGCCTATACTCAAAGAAAAACCAAAGAACAATGGAAAAGGATAGAGGCAGTGGGAACTGAATCCTCTACTAACCATAATACAACAGCCCAGAATCAAACTAAAAGAAACTAAAAGTCCATCAACACAACAATAGAAAACAGATAGATGAAGAAGGTGCACCACTGAACCCAAGGACCTAGCAACACATCCTCCATCAAGAATCAACCTCGAGAAAGCTGGCAAAACACAAATTCCTGCCAATCAGACATGGCAGAAGCAAGAATAACATGGTCTGGCATCCAAACTTGCTGGAATTTCCAAAGATTCCTGGATTTCCATAACCACCATAGGATGTAGGTGGTTAGTTTAATCCTATCCTCAGAAATAGCTTTTCTGTCCACAACACACACATTCCACCACCATTGCTTGAAGCTCACAGAGGCTTCCACAGGATTCCAACTAATAGGGGAAAGTTTCCAAACCCTTTGTGCTCTGCTGCAATGAAGAAGAACATGTTCAATGCTTTCCAATGCCTCCCCACAGCAGGAACAGTAAGGATCAATGTCAAGACCTCTTTGTTTAAGACAAGTCCCCACAGACAGAGAAAGATTATAACACTTCCAGATAAAGGGCTTCAGTTTGGGCTTGATCTTTAACCCCCAGCTTCTGGTTCTGACTTTCCTTTCAGTGCAGCAGAAGAACTACGTTCAGCCATGTCAAGATTTCTAAGCTTATCAGAAACCGGCTTAGAGTAGGAGCAAGCAACAGAAAATTTGCCATGTTTGCCCAAGGTCCACTACCATTTATCAGGAAGAGTAGGATCAAGAGAATCAATATTCACAATAGCATCAACATCATCAGGAGAAAAGCAAAGAGATATAAGGTCTCTGTTCCAAGTCTTCCCATCATTCAGAATAAGATCAGCCACCCATTTAAGCCCACCTCAGTTGAGCAAGGAATGCCAGAGGGAATACCTGGGATCCAAGGATCAGACCACACATAGATGTGCTTACCAGTTCTGACCACAACTCTTAAATAGTCTTTGAAAGCATCTCTAACTAACATCCAGTTAGACCAGAGCCATGAGGCATTATAATGTCTTTTAGTTTGCAAAACAGAGCAGTTAGGAAAATACTTCCCTTTGAGGACTTTAAAAACTAGAAGGTTGGGATGAGAAACTAACCTCCAAAGTTGTTTAAGAATAAGAGCATGGTTAAAGAGATTGATATCCTTAAATCCCAGTCCACCAATATCCATGGGAAGGGTTACCTTTCTCCATTTTTTCTAGGGAATCCCAGGAAAGTGGTCTCCTTTGCTCCACCAGAACCCAGATGAGAATCTAGCAAGTTCTCTACAAATACCTTTGGGCAGGCAAAAGCAAGACATGGAGAACACTGGCAGAGCACTGATCACAACCTTCAATAAAACATCCTTGCCAGCATTTGAAAGAAATTGATTTTTTCAAGATAGCAGCCTGGATCTAACAGCATCAATCACAAAGTCAAAAGATTCTTTCTTAGATCTACCAATACCTAAGGGAAGCCCTAGGTATCTGGTAGATCTATGAGCATTGATACCACAAAGAATCTGACAAATGGAAGATTGCTGAGAAGACAAAGTATTTTTGCTGAAAAATATAGAGGATTTACCCAAGTTAACACTTTGACCAGAAAACAAAAGGTATTTCTTCAGAATAAGAAGCAGAGTTTGAGCATGAGAATTATCAGCTTGACAAAGGACAAGAGTATCATCAGCAAACATTAAATGAGAGATGGCAGGACTTTTTTTAGCAATCTTAAGGCCATGAAATCTGCCAATCCTCACATCATTTAAGATCAGTATAGAAAAAACCTCAGAAATCAAGATGAAAATATAAGGGGAGAGGGGATCTCCCTGCCTAATCCCCCTAGAAGCTGAAATATAACCACAAACTTCCCCACCCAGATTAAAAGAGAAAGAAGCAAAGGAAATGCCAGCCCACACCCAACTCACATATTTAGAATGAAAACCCATTTTCAGCAAAACTTTCCTAACACCCTCCCATTCAACTCTATCAAAGGCCTTCTCCATGTCTAATTTAACCATCATGAACCCTTTTTTGCCAGACCTATACCTATTTAAGAAATGGAAAACTTTTTGGGCCATAATCACATTATCTAAGAGCTGTCTTCCAGGAATAAAGGCAGCTTGGTTCGCACTGATACAACAGTCTAAACAAGGCTTAAGTCTGGCAGTTAAGATCTTAGAGATGACCTTATAAGCAACACCACACACTAATAGGTCTGTAGTGCTTAAGAGAAGATGGGTTTAAACATTTAGGGATCAGAGAAACAAGGGTGTGATTCCAATTTTTAAGAATAATACCAAATTCAAAAAAGGAAAGAATAGCAGAGCAAAAATCCACATTAATAATGTCCCAGAATTTTTTAAAAAACAAGGGATTCATACCATCTATACCAGGGGATTTTCCAGGCTCCAAGCTGAATAGGGCATCTTTGATGTCATCTTCTGTGACTGGGGCTACAAGAGACTCATTCATAGATGGGGTAACACATTCAGGAATAAGCTAAAGGATATCAGCATCACCCGTTGATCCTTCTGAGCTTAAGAGCTTCTCCTAGAACTCATTGATATGTTTCTGAATATCCTCTTTCTTGTCCCAAACTCTATTGTTGTCATCAACAAGCCTTGAAATAGCATTCAATCTCCTTCTCTGGATGGTAAGGGCATGGAAAAATTTGGTGTTAGAGTCACCTTCCTTGATCCATTGTACTCTTGACTTTTGAGCCCAAAATTCTTCTTCATCCTTGGTGAGCTTATCCAAAATCTTTCTTAGTCTTTCCCACTCAGTCCAATCTCTATCAGCTCCCTGAGTACTCATCCAGTCTAATCTTTCAGAAACCTTCTTTTTTTCCATTATATGCTCTTTTCTGAATGAGGCACTCCATTTTAACAAAGAAAGTCTGGTAGATTTGATTCGTTCAGACACTTGATACATGGGAGTTCCAGTTTGAACAGCTTTCCAACCGGCTTGAACTGCTTCAGTCACTCCTTCTCTGGTCAACCATCTTTTATCAAAGAAGAATCTTCTAGATTTGAGGTTGTTATGAGAAGGATTGTCATTCAAGGATAATAGCCTGTGGTCAGAAGAGCTGGTAAAATAGCAGTTAACCAAAGCATTCTGATGAGAAGAAACCCAGCCAAATGAAGCAAAAATCTTGTCTATTTTTTCTTCAATATAGCCTTCATCACTTCTATTGTTTTCCCAGGTAAAAGGGTGGCCAATAAGCTGGAGTTCCTGCATACCCATCCTGGAAATGAACTCAATGAACCCTCTGTACTCCCACTCTGCTTTAGCTCTACCCCTAGACTTTTCACTGGCATCACAGACTTCTTCCAATCACCACCAAGGATCCACTGTCTTCCCCAATGTAGACTGGCATTTTCAAGAAATCCCCATTGTTGAACTCTCTCTCTTCTATCAGAGCTGGCATGAACAAAAACTATCCACATATTAGCCTCACCAGACAACCCCTTCACTTCTAGTTGGATGCAAAAGGGATTACTAATAATTTGGACAACTTCCATTTCTTTACTCCACAAAACAAGAAGTCCTCCACTAAGCCCAACAGGCTCAACAGCAAACCATCTATCTTTGAATCCAATCTTGTTACAAACTGATCTAATGAAATTATTTGTTTTTTTTGTTTCTGATAAAAACACAAAACTTGGATGGTGGAGCCTTGAGAGCTCCTTAAGTTGGGAAACTGTAGAGGGCCCACCCAGCCCTCTACAGTTCCACATGAAGGTCTTCATTGATCAGCTGGGGGCCACTCTGGGCTGGCCACCACCACCACTTGTAAAGAATTTTTTTTGTTTCTTGTTGTCTCTAACAAGGTCAATCTGGACCTCCTCTTCAATGATATCAAGTCCTTAAGCTCTCTCTCTTCTTCTGGTAATATGCTCTTTTTGAGCAGCCTTCTTAGGGATTGAAGGACAATGATCCCCACCTTTCGAAGTATTCTTTCTTTTACATCCTGCTTTCTTAGTCTTACCCTCTATCTCCAGTGGAGCCTGTGGTTGGGGAACATCAAGGGTCAGAAGGTGTTTGTTGTTGACAACTTCTGTCTCCATGTCAGTGACCAAATCAACATCCCCTATAGAACCGCTAAGCACTTTATTAGTTTGAGGAGAGGACAGAACAGCTAACTGCAGAGCCTTCTCACTATCTTCAGCACTCCCATTATGTTGTGCCACAGTTTGATAAGTCTCAGTAGTAGTAGTATCTTCCTGCACTCTACTGCCAGCTGATTTATGCCTGATATTCTGTTCATTCAATTTGGTAGTGGATTCAGGAGCCATAGTAAGGGAATCTGTGGAGTTATTCTCTGGACTGAAGGAGGAGGAGTTCCTGCTGCCATAAGTGTTGTCAGGCGCCCTCAGCCATTCTCTATACTGCCCCTCCATGAGAGTTCCTTTACTGGCATCATCAGATTTCTTAATGCAAGATATTTCCAGGTGGCCTATAGGGCCACAATAGTAGCAGGTGTTGACAAGCTTTTCATATTGAAATGAAGCTATGATCTGAGTGTCGTTCAATTTCAATTTAGCTACCCTTGGTAGGGCCTTGGACACATCTATAATGGCAAGAAGCCTAAGGAAACTTCCCCGTTGCCCCCCTGCCTTAATAACCGTGGCATTCTGAACTTGCTTAAAAACTTTGCCCACTTGGTGCCCCACCTCTGTGCATAGCCAGTTGATTGGAATGTCATTCACTTGCACCCACATCTTTAATTCAGAGAACATCTGATGATTTTCATTTAGCCCTTCCACCCAATCCGATAAAATAAGGTATTGATTCCTAAAGACCCATTGCACACTCGCTTGAACCCTCAGCTTGTCAGCCATACTTCCAAAGATGAACTGAAAATAGTTGGTCTTCAGCTCTCTAACCTCTAACGGGCTCAAAAGTTGCCAGATACTTCCCATAGCCCTGCGAATACCGATTAAGCTTGCTCTTCTATCTCCCACAACTTTCCCGAATAAAATCTTACCACATTATTCTTCACTGAAGCGAACATCATCGTTTTTCAGATCAATAATATCATTTTCAGATTCTGAAAGGGCAATTTTCCGAAGACGGCTCCCTAAATCCTCAGACAAGACCTCTGGAGTCGACGCCCCAGTCACATCAAACTCCATTTGAGCCTCAATTCACCTAGGAGAACCTGAAAAGGAAAGAGAAGAGAGAGGAAAGGAGAAGGACGAAAAGCCGAAAAAACCCTAGAAAAATCAAAATAGAAAGAGGGAAAGGGAAGAGGTAATAAAGGACGGGGACACAACAAAAGAAACCAAATGAAACCACCCAAGATGGAGAAGAAAGCTCCCCTGAGAAAGATTCGCCGCTCCCCTGAGAGAGATATTTATTGTGAGTGAGGTGGGTTCATACTTACCAAAAAGTCAAAAACCATTATTTGAAATTTGAACATTTAAAAATCTCAAAATTGCTAAGGCTTTGGGCGGTTTTCTTAGAGCACATGGGCTGGGTTCCATGGTTCAAAATGGACCAATTTGAACAACAAAGGGTCGAGAATAAAAGTTTTCGAGGTTCAGATTGAAACGACTCGAAAACGAATCAAAACGGATGAAAGCTTGGTTTACGTGATTAAACCGAAAATCGCCGAAATAAATTAAAATTCTAATCAAATAAATCCTAATAATTCTAAGCATATAAATAATTTTTTAAATCACATAATATCCACACAATTAGAGCCACATAGCAGTTAAATTAATAATCAGATAAATACTACAAACAAAGAAGAGCAGTTAATACAATAATCAGGCAAATAATATAAAGCAAAGGAATAAATCAAATAAAATTCCAATAAATAATAATATAATATTTAAAATTTCTAATAAATGAACGGGACGCTACAATAACCTGGTCAGGGCCCAGCCGACAACATGTCACTGGGAGACCTAGCACATCTCCGCAGTCGGGTGCCTATGCTCGCGCTCGTGCGCCTGTCTCCAGAACTCCTGAGCCATGCCACGCTACCACGCCCGCGCACCCTCATCTCTGTGCCCCCGCGCCCGCAGCCGTTGCAGTACCCCAGTTAGTGCCTCATTCCATTATAAGAGTCATCGTTATTTTACTGTTATTTTTTTGCATTTATCTTATGAGCTGCTAGACAAAAATTCCCGAATAAGGTTATTATGATTATTTAGATGTCATCGTCTAGTTAATCTAATAAGTTAAATAATTTTTGTAGATGTCCTCGCCAACTTAAATTATTCCCAATAATTAATTTTTCGTCATCGTTTGAAAAGTCGTTCGAAAATCCTTGTTAAATTGCATCGTATTATCGAGCCATTTTCCAAGAGAGCATTTAGTTTGATACTCGACTCGTTTTTGGCAAATTATTTTCGGCCCAATTTTTTTGATTGTTCAAAAACCGACCCTTTTGAGTTTAAATTCTTGGCCCATTTTTGCTAATAATTTTGGCCCTTTTTGCAGTTTCAAGACCGACTCAAATGAAATATTCGGCCCTTTTGGAGTTATTTATTGGGAAAGTTCTTCTAAAATTCTTACACCTTCTTTTAACTTCCTATTCAGTCCCTATCTTATTTTTTTCCCACTACACTCCCCACCGCTAAAATCATCTTTTTCTTAACTCTCCATTATTTAAATAAATCAAACATAAAATGATAATGACATCATCTCTACTATTATTCATCTCACCTTATTATTTTATTATTTATCTCTCTCTTTACTACTAACTTTCTTATTTTTTTATTATTTTTCTATCTCTCTCTTTACACACATTATTTTATTACTTTTTTCTCAATTTTTTTAAAAATGATCGAGGAATGGATGCTGAGTTTGAAAGACAACCTTCAGCAACTCCTACGGCACCTAGATCATCTAACAACAATACCGGAATTCTAGGTATTGCTGGAGAAGTCCATACAGCCTCAATCTTAGATATAGATTTTAAACTCCAAAAACAATGAAAAAATTTATTGATAAATAGGGATTAGAAATGAGTTTTCTGATTAATCTCAATCCCACTACTTTTAGCATTTCACAACTTGTGTTAGCACTTGCAAAGAATGCTTGGAAATGTACAAAATTTTATAAAAAGAGTACAATGGGATACTCAAAATATAAATCCTGAGTAATGCTTGAAAGTATTCTGAACAGTTTATGTACTTTGTTTCTAGGAATTGATAGGTTATCAAATGCAGAAAATGAAAAACTCATAGAGCAATCTAAAGCAAAGATATGATTAAATAATCTAACCCTTTGTGATATTTGCTATATTGATGAATTCAATTGTGGTTTTGAAAAGAACCTTTTCAGATTAGACTTTGGAGAATATCCTGAATACATTAAAATGTATTTAGCAAAAATTCCTATTGTAGGAAAAGATGCTTCAAACAAATTCGAAGCAGGTGAAAATCTTATGAAGTATAGTTTTGGTTATGCCAAAAGACTTGTACGGGAAGAAAGTGAAAAAAATTGTAACGCTTCTAAAAAGCAAAAACAAATGAAAAAATTCAAAAGAAGTTGTTAAAAAATTTCTAAAAAACCTACAGACTACAGTTGTAAACCATGCAAAGAAAAATCAAAGAGAAAATATCTTAAAAAATATAAATACCAGAAAAGAAAGAAAATAAAATATTTTAAACCTGGTAAATATTTCAAGAAGAAACAGAAGTTTCAACCAAAGAAAAAATTTTGCCCTAAAGGGAAAAAGAATTGTAGATGTTGGATTTGTAACATAGAAGGTCATTACGCAAATGAATGTCCTAATAGACAAAATTCTGAGAAAGTAAAATTTCTCCAAATAGCTTAATCATTTGGCCTTGAACTAATTGAGAAAGAATATTCAGATATAGAGAAAGTCTATACACTAAAAAGGGTAGAAAATAAATCCTCTTCAGGACCATCTAGTACAGAAAACAATGATACAAAGTGAGGTTAACCTCATCAGCATTACAAACCCGAACTCAACCAACATTCAAGGTAAATTGAAATTCGCAGGTTATAAACAAATGGAAATGCATTGTTTTGTTGATACAGGTGCAAGCCTCTGTTTATCTTCAAAACATATTATTCCTGAAGAACATTTGGAAAATGCTTCACGAACATTGCAAGTAAATATTGCAGATGGAAGTACAATCTCAATAAATACTGTAACTGTTGGTGTTATATACTTAAGCTTTGCTTTAGTGGATATTACACTTGTTATTCCTTGATGAATGAGAATTATGTTTGGTTAAATAAGTTCCACGTTCTGTTGTTTTGCATGTAGATAAGTGGGTCGTCATCGGGCGTACCGAAGATCACTATATCAGTTACTTGCGAAACAAAAATCATTGGTTCACAACCTAGATGGAATTGAACAACCCATCGGAACGGTTGTAGTGTCAACCGTACGGTTTGTCTTGACCGATTAGTTGCACTAGTACATTTATGTATTGAACAGGATCCCAGAGAGGGATGTTCGTTTTATACTAATCGTCGTAAACGAACTAGGCCTCAGTTAATTATTGCGTGCTCTTAACCCATAAGATATTAAATAGGCATGTGCACATAATTGTTGTTGCTTTGATTCTTTGGGTGAGATCCAAGCCGGGTCGACATACTTAATGAATTGGGTAATAACATTGTGTGTTCGATGTGCTATTAGGATATTTACGGTCACCATGTGCATTAGTATGATGATGTCCCCGAAGTGAGTTCATGAAGGAATATTGTGCTAAACCCTGCAGGTGGATTTATTCCGGCATAATATGAATGCTATGAGCGAGCGCTAGCTTCGGTAATATAATATATTAATTAATTCTTAATTATTAGTGATCAAATTAATTAATGGACATTATATCTTAAACATGGGGAGGTAAATCGGATAATTATAATAAGGAGTCTCAAATGTAATTTGGGATAGGTGAGGGGAGTGCAATAATATTATTGTGGTGGACTTTAATATTATTAATATATTAATTGTGGGGTTGCTCCACAGTATTAATATATTAGAAGCCCTTATCCTATTCTCCTTAGGGTCCCTACTGTAGCTCTATATATACAGCATTAGACTCATGGAAGAGAACAGAACAATCCCATAATCCTTGGGAAACGTCCAGCCCCCCCTCTCTCTCTCTCTTCCAAGGAGTTCTTCTATTTCTTGTGTTCCACTGATACAAGATCTAGAAAGCTGTTTGAGAATACAGTAGAAGATCTTAAGGTATATAGAGATTCCAATCATACATCCAAACCGGAGACCAAAACCAGCAAGTGACCATACCACGACGACTAGGACGACGAGACGAAGAGATCGCCGTCGAGATCGCCGCCGTACGCCGCCGCACGCGCCGCCACGCGACGCCGGAAGTTTCCAGCTACCGAGGATAACGCGCGCGCGTGAGAGCGCGTGAACGCTCCGATTTCTGATCGGTCAACGCCGTTGACTTCGCCGTGACGTCAGCTTTCTGGATTGGTTAAGTTTGTTCGATTCCGAGAAGTTTTGATTTGCGGTCAACTGTCCGGGCCAGCCAGATCTACATAAATTTTAAGTAGTAAGTTTTCTTCATCAAACCTTTAGATCCGCTGCGCATAGGTTTATGTTGAATGTTTGTCCGTGATTTGTGCATATCGAGATCCTCGTGGGTTCAAACAGTAACACCCCCATAACTTACTAATATCAGAGTCAATTTTCGCAAAATCTTTTAAAACTTACAAATTTGCGATATTAAAACTCGGGATGCTACTAAAACTTTTCTGTTCTGAAAACCCATTTTCCTTTAACTATGTCTAACTGCTGGTTTAGAGATAAAGAAAAACATATTATATATTAATCAAACTAGCATATGAAATTAAACCGATCCGACTAGTGATCCGAATCAAAATCTGAAAATTAACATGCAAGTTTGAAAACTGTAAATATCAGCAGAAATTAAAACGTGGCAATTAATATATACAAAAGTCCACAAAACGGCATCTGGCCGAATCCACGACCACAACCACGAAGCTGAGCTCACACCTCCGGCCCGACTCTGTTATCTGAAAAAGAAAAAGTCGTCGGGCATGAGCACGAAAGACCACTGTGCTCCCCAGAAACCCATACTAAAGTAAACAGCAATAATAATAACAATATCATGATCGACAACATATATAGTCTGAAACTGATACTGTAACTGAAACTGTACTGAAATCTTCCAGCATATCTTGATCGGTAACCATGTGCACACTCTAGTGGAAAATTAAGGCAAACTAGGGCCACCACCAGAACATAGGATGGAGTATTAAAACGAACTGAGGCCACCACCCTAAGCGGATATTGTATACATACCTCGAAGATGATAAGTGTAATTATACTAGATGTAATATCCAGTTTGGGTCCCCACCTGTACTGCAAGTTTTGAAAGTGTAAGTGCTGACTGGTCGTGTTGACTGCTCAAACTGTAAAAATATATAAATAAACAAATACTAAGTGCTATGCTCAGATATACTCAAATATATATTAAGATGCTCGATTCTAACTGTTAACTTATCCGGATTAGCTAGCACAGTCAAAGAGTTCCATTTAACTAATATTATATTCGGACTTAAACTGATACTGCTATATTGGACTGACTCGGCTCGGAAATTAACTGAAATTCAGAAACAAACTCGAACAGGAATGACAAGTATTAAAATACTAGGATAACCGATGTAGACCGACCAGTTCGCTGGCTGGCCGGACCGCTAGCTCGGTGTGGGTGGGCGGTTGGGTACTGACTCGAGCTGATTGGGCTCGGTCCCGCGCAGGGCCTGTCAGTGCCCTGGCGCGGTCATTGGCACTGCTGGGTGCGGCCTGAGCGCTGTCGGACGCTACTAGCGCCGGCACTGACGCGCCTGGTGTCTACTGGGTGCTGCTGGACACCACTGACAGGGAACTGGGCACGTTGGCATGCTTCTGGGCACGCTGGCGTGCTACTGGACAAATCGGCGTGCTACTGGACAAATCGGTGTGCTACTGTGCACGGCCAGGGTCGACTGGGTTTGCTAACTTAACCTCTGGACATAATAAATTTAACCTCTGAACGTGCCTGAGCTACTGGGCTCGGCACTGCATGCGTCGAGGCTGGTCGGGCGCTGCCTGCACTCTCTGGGCGCTACAGGCGCCGGGACTACACATGCGGACTTGACTGGCGCTACCGAATGCTAATGTCTACGCTGTGCCTATGCGCAAAACGCGGTTGGGCGCGCACGCACGGACTGGGCAACTTAACCTCTGAAAACCTGTGTCGGCACGGTGCGCGCTATGTGCGCGGCCCGCGGCTCCGACCAACCATATTGGCCTTCCGACAACTTACTCCAGGACATGCAATATCAACCAACTCATATTGGCTTATCTAACTCAAAAATGACGAAAGATCCTGATTTACCTCGTCTAAAACTTGACATGGCCCGGTAGGGCCTATATGGCACCTACGGAACCAAAACTCTACCAAATCTACCGAACAAACATGACCAACTGCAAAACTTACTGAGGGCTAAATAATTAACCATATAAATCATTCCTTTTTAAACTAAATTGTCGGCTTTTACTCGGATAGAACCCAAAATAACTCGGACGAGCAAAATAAACTAAATTCTCAAACAAAACGATCAAGCACCTTGTCTCTAAACTTACTATAGCTCAAACAGAATCAAAGGCATGATTTATAAGGATTATTGAGCTATCAATCTTGGCTAAAACGTGCTTACTATATAATTTTTGAATTTAAGCCTTAATAGTTCAAAAATTCAAAAATTATACTAAAGCATGTGCATGGAGTGATTTCTTTACATGATAATTCTTATAATATCATGAGATGACTAGAAAAATTGGTAATCATCAGCTTACCTTCACCGAACTCGAGAAAGGGCACTAGAGCCCTCACTCGAGTCCTCTCGGGTAGCTCTCGGG
>CACSLK010012006.1:43550-56956 GCA_902706635.1 Striga hermonthica | reverse complement strand
TAATTACCCAAATAGCTTATGCAACACGCGACGCTATTTACGCTACGCAATACAAAGACCAAAACGCGATGCATTTCGCTATACACGTTTTAGAACACTGAGGCAAATACACCAAATTTACTTGAGATTGAATTGAACAATACTATTATAATCTATATATATAATAAAAGCCAACCTATTTATCAAAAATAGTAGCAAGAAAAGTAAACACACATTTAATGCATACCTTATTTGGAAATTTTTTACTATATACATTAAATGCTTGCATATTTACATTTATTATCTAGATATGATCTTAAAATTTTTTTAAAAATTATGCTGTTTAAAGTTCCTTAAATATTAATATATTTAAAGTATACACATGCTGTAATATATTAAAGTCAAAACAATGTTGGAAGGCTTTTTTTTCCAACGACATAAATAATTTCATTAAAGAAACCCAAAAGGCAAAAAACAAATAGAGGCCCGGAAACTGGGAATGAGAGATTACAACTCCACCAATGCAACCCAGACGAAATGCTACTAGCAGAGCTAGAATAACAACCACACTACAACACTAAAACAAACTACAACCCACACTAAAAAACAACAAGAAAACCTCCCAACAGGAGAATACTCGAGTGCGATCCCAACAGGATAATTAATTTGCACTCGGGTCGACCGGGGCCAACGGCCCAAACCTAAAATACGATAACAAACACAAAGCACACAACAACAAAAGCAAACAACAGAAACGAAAACACGAGGGAACAAAAACTAAACAAAAACACATAAACGGAGCCCTCCCCCAGTGAAACACAACGAGGCCAGCCAACAGTGAACGAACGACACAAGAAAGGAACTGAGCCTGAGCAGTCGCTACTGAAACTGTAGAATGCCTAGCAGTAGGTAAAACCAAGCCCAATACCAATCCCCGAATCGATCCATCACAAACCGAGAACGCCACGACCAAACCCCACACTCCAACTAGCCCAGCCCACCCTCATCAAACACCACAAGACGAGGACAAACCAGCCCGGCCCGAAGCCACCTAACACCACTAGACAGCCGAGGGAAGGATGTGAAACTGACCGAACCTTCAACCCAGACTGCCACGACAGACCGCCATAGCCACCTGAGTCCCACCCCCCTCCCCCCCATTGACACACACTCCAACCAACACCACCACGGACCACCAAGACCAGAAAATCGAGACCCACCAGCGAGGCGGAGCTCCACCAGAAGGCAGAGCATATCAATCGGAGATAGGAAGAGTCGAAGGACTTACCACCACAAGATAGGCCTCCACCAGCGACTGAGAACCCCAATCGCTGACGAAAAGCTGACCGAGAAGGACGCCACCACCACTCTGGATCCCATCTGCAATCGATAGTTCGGTCCCCAAACTCGGCCATCCATAGGGCGTCGAAGTCGCACAACGTCAAGAGGGAGATGGGGCGGTCTACGACGACCCCTGGCCGATCCTACGCCGTCACCAAGGGAGGCCAATCGGCCGGAATTTGGAAGCTCTTTCTCGGATTTGGGGGAAGGGTTGTCGCCGCTGGGGGAAGGGTTTCAGACTGTTTCTCTTTTGTTGGAAGGCTTTTGAATTATCTAAGTTAATTAATTTAAATGTTTAATCCCATTAAATCTTCAATCCATGGAATATTTTTACTAGTCCCGTGAGCATGTTGTTTTGTTATTGTAATCAACTTATACACTATTTTACTAATAAATTATTTAATATCTATGTACAAGGAGGTCTTTAATATGATTTTTTTTTGTCAGATACTATTTTATTATATCATTTTCCTGCGTATTATAAAACTTTTATTGAATATTGCATCTTATAATATAATATACCCCAAATAAATATATCCCGTGTCTCGCACCGTTCCTGTACTATATATATCCCGTACATTTTTTATTCATTTATATAATTATAAGGCTGGATAAATAACCTTAAAATTGTACACCCGTGCATCGCACGGGCTCTGTACTAGTTAATATGAAAATGAGTAAACATATGTTGGATTGATTTAGCCGCACAAACTAGGGAACAAAATCAAATCCACATATAAATTGGATCATTAAAAATCAGCCACAAATGAAATTGAAAAAGGCGGGATTCACCAAAAGATTTCAAAATAAAAATTTCTTTATTGGCGAAAAACGAAAAAAAGAGCATCCATTTTATTTTTGTATTTTTTTATTCTCTTTATTATATAGTAACAGATTTGGTATATAACATATTGAAAAAAATAAAAAGATTTTTATTTAAAATTACAAAAAAAAAAATTCATAACTTACGGGTCAATATTAACTTGGATGTAAACGAAATAGTCAATTATATATAATTTAATACATTACTCAATAACTTATGAGTCAGTATTAACTTGGACGTAAATAAAATAGTCTGTTATTTATAGTTTAATAAATTACTCAACTACTTTTCTTAAACTTTTTTATTTGAATAGTTTATACAAAAATAAATTATTTTAAGTAACGAAACAAATAAATATTATATTTATACTTATTATTCACATAGGTTGACATATGATAATATTTTACCAAAATAACTTTTTTTTTTGTAATCACATTATAATCAAATCAAATTTCTAAATAAAAAATTTGTTAAATCACATAGTCATATCGAATTTCTGAATAAAATTTTTGAAATGATACTTATTTTGAAACGAATATAATGTAATTTATTATCAATTATGTGCACCACATGGGTTGTTTATTAATTTTGGATAGACATTTTTATGTAATTTGTATAATTTAAACCTTATATAACGTTTTCAATAAATAAGTATAGGTAATTGTATTACATATTGATTCCATATTTTTAATTTATAAATATTACTTAATTAAAATTTTTAATTTATAAATATTAATAAATAGCTCTTACCTGCGCACTGCACGAGCCTCATACTAGTTACTATGAAAATTAATATACATATCTTATTGAAAATATATCTAACCAATCTACGTCCATAGTAATTTTATTTAAGTCAATTTATATTTAATGAATACTAGTGTGTATTCCGTGCGATGCACGGACGAGTTTTTATTTTAAACCTTTTATAAGACTTTATATTAAACATCATTATTTATGTTTAACATCTCATTAGTGTAAAAAAAGAAATACAAATATGAAAAATTATATATTATTTATTTGAATATAATGAGTGTCCCCAACTAAATTAATAGCATCCAACATATGATATATGATAAAATTAATTATATAATCGTCATACTTTTTAAGATCCGCATTTAAATTTGTATTTGGATATGAGATGAAAAATGAATATGTACCAAAAAAAAAAAAGTACCAAGAAGCCACATAAAATGAGATTCTTTCTAAACATTAAAATATTTTGTAGTTAAGTAAATATTGACAAAAACAAATCATCAATTAAGTTGAACTATCCGAATATAAAAAATAATTTATGATATCATTGACCATATTTACCCGTTGTATTTAAAGATATCATTGACCATATTTTTATGAATTAAAGTTTAAAATATCTTTTTCTATATAACAATTTTTTTTTTTAAATTTGAATTTAATTTTTCATCCACCTGGCATTTTTCACAAAAAATAAAAAATAAAAATAGTATTTTGGAAAATTTTAGACGTGAAAATCAAATAAAATTAATTTAATAGTAATCGATTAATTTAAAATTATTCAAAATTTTTGATTCGGTCATAACTAAATTTGATTGAGCTTATCAAATGAAATCAGTTTTTATACCAAAAATAGTATACATTTTGTTTGATTTCCCACAACAATAAAAATCGTGTTTATCACCTTAAACCCGATCCAACCTATTTAGATTTTAAATATATAGTAAGCAAGTAATATATGGGATCTACAATAAACTTAAAGCAAATAATAGTTGGAATTTTAAATAAATTTTTAAGAAATAAAATATTATTTTATATAGCTAGATAATCGTTTGATTCCATTGTAAGCCAAAATGATTAGGCTTATCATATTATCATTTTACGTTTTGCTTAATCTGCTTTAGTTTTTGAATTTTGTAGTTATCTAATGTTAACAAAATTTAGTGTTTTGGTTAGTGTAGCTTCAAAAAATCACAAAACATTGGTATATAATCTAAACTCAAATTCATTTTAATGTTGTATATTGTATTATTTTAAGTTATTGTGATGTAAAATCGTATTACACATTTCTTGAATTATTGGTAGTTTTTTTTTAAGTATTATTAATGATATCAGCAGCAGTTGCGATTTATTGCCTCGTGGATTTATAAATCAAAGAGGATTTGTATATACTAATTCTAATTTTATATCGATACATGATACATGATTTATAAATCAAATCGGATTTTTAAATCTTATTCTAAATGATTGAAAAATTATTAGTTGTATAGTCCATAGTTTTTAAACCCGGCCAGGTAATCGACCCGGATAGGTTTTCGGGTCACCGGGTCACCGGTTCAACCGCCGGGTCACCGGGTCAATTGCTGAACCGGATAATTAATTTTAAAATTTATAAAATTATATATAGAGTATTTTGTGATATATAAATATACATAAAAATAACAAATTTAATATTTCGTATGTAAAATTTGTAGATTAAAGTGGTAATAATATGTATATATTAATCATATAAATATATATACCTAATTTTATTGTTTAAAAAGAAAAAGAAAATTAAAAAACAAAAAAAAAATAAAAAAATACATATAGACCGGGTCAACCGGGTTGACTCAGTCGGGTCAATGCCCCGGGTCGACCGGGTCAAGGCCGGGTCGACCGGGTTTTGACCAGATTTGACCGGGTCCGTTGTTGCCCGGTCCAATTAACCCACCCGGACCAGTTCCGGCTCCGGGTCGACCGGGTCCCGGGTCGACCTGCCGGGCCGGTCCGGGTCACAAAACACTGGTATAGTCGATTTATAATTATATCTGCCTTAATTTCCAAACATGATTTGTAAATCAAATCGAATTTGTAATTCTTATTTATTATTTTTTTTTACAAAAATCTTAATCATTATTTTTGTACAAAAATGATTTGTAAGCCAAATCTAATTTGTAAATCTTATCTTATTATGAATTATTGAAAATTGATCACATGAATTAAAAAAAAAAACAAATTGGTAAAATTGAAAATGATTTTCGGATAAATGCAAAAATTAGAAAAGAATAACAAAACTGAATAAATTTTTAGTTGAAGTTGAATAAACAAAACTTGATAACGGTTATATATTCATGATACATGTCATTGGAACGATAGTTAAAAGGTGTTAGAGCGTCGAAAAACTCATACAGAAGTCTTTTTTTTTGAAATAACAATCCTTCTTTTTTAAAAAAAAAGGATAGATCATGTAAAATCTTTGTACATTCGTTATTTTACTCTGAAAATGACTTAAATTAGACCTATAACAAGTTTAATATGTTTATAATGTATTACATGACGAATGCACGATCGTTTAAGGTGATTTGGTCGAAAAACATCCATAACAAATTTACATTCTTTATGGTTGTTTTTCGTAACAAGCGTTCTTTATTTATTGGTTTTTTGATCGAATTACTTGATAAAGATTGTATATTCATGATACATGTCATTGGAACGATTTAGATCATCGAAAGACTCATAACGGAACTCTTATTTTGAAATAACAATCCTTGTTTTTTTATGTCTTAAAAATGGATAGATCATGTAAAATCTTTGTACATTCGTAATTTAATTTTACACTAAAAATGACATAAATTGGACCTATAACGAGTTTAATATGTTTATAATGTATTATATGATGAATGCACGGTCGTTTAAGGTGGATTTGGTCGAAAAACAACCATAACGAATGTATATTCGTTATGGTTGTTTTTCGTAACAAACGTGCTTTATTTATTAGTTTTTTGATCGAATTACTTGATAACGATTGTATATTCATGACACATGTCATTGGAACGATAGTTTAAAGGTGTTAGAGCGTCGAAAGACTCATAACTGACTCCTTTTTTGAAATAACAATCCTTGTTTTTTTTTTCTTTAAAAATGGATAGATCATGTAAATCTTTGTACATTCATTATTTTACACTAAAAATGATTTAAATTAGACCTATAACGAGATTAATATGTTTATAATGTATTATATGATGAATGCACGATCATTTAAGGTGAATTTGGTCGAAAAACAACCGTAACGAGTGTACATTCGTTATAACGATTGTTTAAGGTGGATTTGGTCGAAAAACAACCATAACGAATGTACATTCGTTATAGCTGTTTTTCGTAACAAATGTGTTTTATTTATGGGTTTCTTGATCGAATTACTTTATAATAATTGTATATTCATGATATGTGTCATTGGAACAATAGTTTAAAGCTGCTAGAGCGTCGAAAGCTCATAACGGAACTCTTTTTTTTAAATAACAATCATTTTTATTTTTATTTTTTTTTATTGAAAAATGGATAGATCATGAATCTTTATACATTCATTATTTTACACTAAAAATGACTTAAATTAAACCTATAACGAGTTTAATATGTTTATAATGTATTATATGACGAATGCACGATCGTTTAAGGTGGATTTGTTCGAAAAACAACTATAATGAATGTACATTCGGTAGGTTGTTCTTCGTAACAAACGTGCTTTATCTATGGGTTTTTTGATCGAATTACTTGATAACAATTGTATATTCATGATACATGTCATTGGAACGATAGTTTAAAGGCGTTAGAGCGTCGAAAGACTCATAACGGAACTCTTTTTTTTGTAAAATGGATAGATAATGTAAAATCTTTGTACATTCGTTATTTTATGAACACGATGAATATGTTGATTTTGTACAAGATGAATAAGTTGATTTTGTACGTAATATGTTTCTTAACATGATGAATATGTTTCATTGTAAAATGAACATGTCAAATTATAAGATAAATATGTTTTATTATCAGTTGAATATGTTAAATTATAAAATGAACATGTTTCTTTCTCAGATGAACATGTTTATTAACACAATGAATATGTTGGTTTTGTACAAGATGGATAAGTTGATTTTGTACGTAATATGTTTTTAACATGGTGAATATGTTTCATTGTAAAATGAACATGTCAAATTATAAGATGAAGATGTTATGTTATAAGATGAATATGTTTTATTATCAGTTGAATATTTTAAATTATAAGGTGAACATGTTTCTTTCTCAAATAAACATGTTTATTAACACGATGAATATGTTGATTTTGTACAAGATGAATAAGTTGATTTTGTACGTAATATGTTCTTTAACATGATAAATATGTTTCATTGTAAAATGAAAAATGTCAAATTATAAGATGAAGATGTTATGTTATAAGATTAATATGTTTTATTATCAGTTGAATATGTTAAATTATAAGGTAAACATGTTTCTTTCTCAAATAAACATGTTTATTAACACGATGAATATGTTGATTTTGTACAAAAATGAATAAGTTGATTTTGTACGTAATATGTTTTTTAACATGATAAATATGTTTCATTATAAAATGAACATGTCAAGTTATAAGATGAAGATGTTATGTTATAAGATTAATATGTTTTATTATCAGTTGAATATGTTAAATTATAAGGTGAACATGTTTCTTTCTCAAATAAACATGTTTATTAACACGATGAATATGTTGATTTTGTACAAGATGAATAAGTTGATTTTGTACGTAATATGTTTTTAACATGATAAATATGTTTCATTGTAAAATGAACATCATTAAATGCATATATACATTTACTATCCAGATATGATCTTAAAAAAAAAAATTCCTTAAATAATTTTATTAATTTATGCAATAATTCTACTGATATTCATTATAATTAATATTCGTCGAGTAATATTTTTTAACCTTTATTTAATTATATAAAACTAATATTTTTTTACAAAATTAATATTATTTATCATTTAAAAGACAATGATCACATCATTAAATGATTTTATTGATGGCTAGATAATAATATTATATTTGTTATTCTTTAAAATTTCAACATGTTATATATTTGAATATTATTGTCAATTGTGATAGGTTTTTATCACTTCTTTTTTGTTATATGTTTTAAAAATGAACTTAATGTAAAATATTTTTCTATTGCATAGTATGTTAAATAAACTATAAAGCCTTAGGAAGAAAATTAGAAAAAATCTCTTGATTATGTAATGGATTTATTTTTTTACAATTGCTAAATCAGTTTTATTATGAGAAAATTGAATTCTAAAAAATATGTGTGTGTATTTTGTAAATATTTATACTCAAAATTTTATTTTGAATTTTACTACATAAAGAAGACTACTTCTATAACTTTTATAAATAATAATAATGACATTATATGACTATAAATTTATAATAAAATAGTAATTGATTATTATATGGTGAACAAGAATAAATAAAATTTTTATTTTTTTCTTATATCAATGAATAAATATGTATTCTAAAATCAAATAAATATTAGTATGATGTGTTAGCGGAATTATATATTAATTAACATGTTAATTTATTAGCTTAAATAAACACCACTTATTAAAAGATGTGAAATATGGATGATCCAAACTTATTGTTTTTTTGTCTAGACGTACAAGTCCTATAGAAATAATTGATTTATTATATGTATCACGTGCATCGCACCGGGTATGCACTAGTGTCAAATTATAAGATGAAAATGTTATGTTATAAGATGAATATGTCTTATTATCAGCTGAATATGTTAAATTATAAGATGAACATGTTTCTTTCTCAGATGAACATGTTTATAACACGATGAATATGTTGATTTTGTACAAGATGAATAAGTTGATTTTGTACAAGATGAGTAAGTTAATTTTGTACGTAATATGTTTTTTAACATGATAAATATGTTTCATTGTAAAATGAACATGTCAAATTATAAGATGAAGATGTTATGTTACAAGATGAATATGTCTTATTATCAGCTGAATATGTTAAATTATAAGATGAAAATGTTTCTTTCTCAAATGAACATGTTTATTAACACGATGAATATGTTGATTTTGTACAAGATGAATAAGTTGATTTTGTACATAATATGTTTATTAACATGATGAATATGTTTCATTGTAAAATAAAAATGTCAAATTATAAGATGAAGATGTTATGTTATACAATGAATATGTTTTATTATCAGCTGAACATATTAAATTATAAGATGAACATGTTTCTTTTTAAGATGCACATGTTTATTAACACGATGAATATATTGATTTTGTACAAGATGAATAAGTTGATTTTGTACGTAATATGTTTCTTAACATGATGAATATGTTTCATTGTAAAATGAACATGCCAAATTATAAGATGAAGATGTTATTTTATAAGATGAATATGTTTTATTATCAGCTGAATATGTTAAATTATAAGATGAACATGTTTCTTTTTCAAATGAACATGTTTATTAACACGATGAATATGTTGATTTTGTACAAGATGAATAAGTTGATTTTGTACGTAATATGTTTCTTAACATGATGAATATGTCTTATTGTAAAATGAACATGTCAAATTATAAGATGAAGATTTTATGTTATAAGATGAATATATTTTATTATCAGTTGAATATGTTAAATTAAAAGATGAACATGTTTGTTTCTCAGATGAATATGTTTCTTGACATGATGAATATACTGATTTTGTAAAAGATGAATATGTTTCTTAACATGATGAAGCTGAGTAATATTTTAATTATTAAGACTTAAAATATTTGAACTTTGTCATTCAATTTGAACTTTGTCATTCAATAATTAACTAAAATTATCATGATATTTTAATTATATTCACTTTATTTGAGACCCGTTATGAAGCACAGTTATCCAGGCAATACTAGTATTGCTCATTTGATCTCTCTAGCACCCAACCATTTAAATTCAGTTAACTTAGGAAACTCGGGAAGCACAATAACTTTCTTTTGATTAACTCCAAGCTTCCAGTATAACAACTAAGTAGGAGCAACACCAATTCAATGTTATAGAGCCAACCGTGAGATACTAAGATAAATCCTTGGAAATCACTGTTCTGTCATTGATAACAAATCCCATCAGCTATGATAATATAGAGAAAAATTAAAAGTATCAACCTGTTAATCATCCATCATGATGGGATTTCATAATTACAAACTTATAAGATTATCCAAACCTCTACATCGCACTTGTTCAAGAGTCAACAATAAAATCACAGAAAAGAGCCTAATACAATCTTTAATCATTCGAGTAAGACATATATACAAATCAACTGAACGGTTTTTCTTCTTTCTCACACACTTGTAACTAGTACATTTATTATTACCCAACAAATTTTAATGAATCCTACGAAGGTGTGACCCTAAAATAAATGCCTCAATCAAAATATAACAAAAGTTAGTGAAATAAGCCTCTGTTCTTCATTAAAAAAGTCTTAAGAAAAAAAATGTAGATTTCTATTTCAAAACCTCGCTCAAAATCCACCAGGCATGGACCACAAAACCAACATAAAGCAACAGTGTTCACTTTATCAGCTAATGCAACTAGCTAATCAATCTATCCAACTAAACACTCAAGTCTCGAGCTGCTCAAGTCGCCTCTTGTTCAAATTGAAGAATGAAACGAAACATTAACACAAAACATTAACATAATTAAACAAACAAAAAAAACAGCTATCTACCTGAGTTCGTCTAAAGAATATCGATCACGGGATCTCCAGAAGGAAAACCACATACTTTCTAAGAGCTTGTGATCACACTTTCTTTTTCCCTCGCAGTAAATTTCATTCTCGGGAGCCCCTTCAGATGATGATAAAAAAATGTACGGGCAGGATTTGGGCTCAAATCAAATACAATTACCAGAGAGAAAGGCTTCTTTGTATTTCCTATCAAATAAATTGATTAGTGAAATGACATAAAATAAGATCAGAGAGAACAACAACATGTTTCCTGTTGCATTCTCTCAGCGCAAGTTCCGAATATCCAAGAAATTCTTTCTCATCACGATGTTCACTGCAAATGTCATGGCATATGCTACACATGGAAAGCAAATACACATTATTATTCTGCCCAAGATACAACAAACTAACCACTCGATACAGTACAAACCTTAGTAAGCTTTGATCTAAAATAAAATAAAAACAAAAGTACTCAATAAATTGGATAAACAATTGAATAAACCCTAGTACAACCCCACTTATGAACTTGTCGACATCCATGATTCAATTTCATACAAGCTCGCCTCCAGTTAACATATTATATCTTAAATATAAGCTATCGCCACACCCGCAAAGCAAATAACACGAGCAATCAATCCATGGTGTATAAAAGATATCTTGAAGCTTGTTCTTGGGACTCATAGTCTTACTTCTCCAGTGACAGCTTACTCCCGGCCAGACGTCTTCACAAAGTCACAGTCTTATTTCTTCCCACATTCTGTAAAAACCATTGCTGTAACATCCATAGCCAAAGGCATAACTTCAAAGCAAGTTCTTCTTGGCACAATTGGTGATCAGGTTTTGGCCCTTGATAAACGATTTTTGGATCCCCGGAGAACATTTAATCCAACTCAGGCCGAGAAAGAGGAAGGAATTATTCTTCTCACGGATTCCTTACCAAGTATTCCTCAGCCATATGTGACGCATGCTCTTAAGGTAGAAGGTTTGAGAGGGATAGCCAAAGTCCCGGCTAAACTCGAGTCAACCACTCTCGTTTTTGCCTACGCGTGGATCTGTTTTTCACCCAACTAACACCTTCTAGAATGTACGACTCTCTTACTGAGGATTTTAGCTATGCGCTGCTTCTGATCATGATTGTTGCCCTGCTAGTTGCCATGTTTGTTACATGGGTCTGGTCGGAGAATAAAGATCTTCAGGAAAAATGGAGATGAGCTCAAAGATCCCATTTTGGCTCAAGAAGAAAGGAAGAGACAAATCAAGGGCTCATTTATCCTCAAAATCGCATGAGATACTTGCTCTGTGGCGAACTTGCTTGCTACATTCACTTGTTTTGATTGATAGGTACTAATTATTGGAGCAAATGTTGTATATTCGAAATGAGGGTTAAAAGTTGCAGGATTCAGAAAATTAGTCCTACTTTTCATAGTTTTGCATTTCCAAGGAGCAAAATGTTGTTTTGGTAGAGTTTACTTTCTTCACGATGATATTGTTTTTAGATTTCTTTTTCTTTCGAGTTACCCTCAGCGTAGCAATTTCTGATGTTTTAAAACGTTTAGTGTATAAAAACCCTAACAAATCAATTATGCAGCGGCAAACTAAATAATAATCTCATGAATAGATCAGGAACATGAACTTACTGCTCATGTCTGGCTTTAGGATCTTCTTCTTCCAGGTACTTAGAGAGCTTTCACCCCAAACAGTGGAATCTGAAAATCAGAATCCCCAATCTCTGCCATTGGTTGTCGGAATTTCTCGGATCGAACCATACGGAATTTTAGGAGCAGATATCTGTCGCTTTACCCCCTGCTGGTAGTTATTCGTGTTGGGTAATAAAATTGTTCTAAGATTAAATGCTGGGAGAGGATGAATGAGGTGTTTAATGTTAGAAGAACAATGAAGAAGAAGGAAG
The DNA here is from genome assembly GCA_902706635.1 of Striga hermonthica. Taxonomy (NCBI): domain Eukaryota; kingdom Viridiplantae; phylum Streptophyta; class Magnoliopsida; order Lamiales; family Orobanchaceae; genus Striga; species Striga hermonthica. Next base: position 44,404 of record CACSLK010012006.1, on the reverse strand, counting down.
AAGATGAAGAAGAAGAAGATTTTTTTTATTTTTATTTTTTTCGAAGAAAGAAGAGAAGAATTGGAATCGTAAAAGATATTTTTATATTTTTAGGTTGTGATTGAAATTGTTTTGAATTTGTATGATTGTTATATAAATTAGATAAGTATGTGGGGCTTCAGAATAAATAAAATAGGTACAAGGTGTACGAAGGGTATAATAGGTTTTAATCAGTACAAGGGGTACAAGACAAGGTACAAGGCTACCAAAATTCTTTTATGCCTTGTACCCTTGAATCCATCATTGATGCTCATTTTTTAGTCAATCCAACGGTGAAATAGAGAGATACCTGATGTTAAGTAGGTACAAAAAGAACCTGACTGTAGAAGATCCCAAATTAGTAACTATTAGTTGTGTTTTACTTGACAATTCTACTGAAAAATTGAAGCCAGTAAGATCATGTTGATGTTCGTATTAATACTCACAAATATGAAATATTTTACATCCTTAACGTACAAAATAATTTTTTCTTAAAATGTTCAATATTCATAGCCTATACTCAAACATTTTTCTATAATGAGCTCTATTTGCCAATGAAATTTGCTAGCATAAGACAAAAGATGGCTAGACTTTAGATAAGAACAAAATTTTTTCGGTGTTGCATAAGCCAAAAAGTGGGTAGAGTAGAGTAGTGATGGCTAAGACCAACTCCAACTCTGCGTTGGAGTAAAGTATTGCGCTAGAGTTGTGTTAATATTCTGCTCCAACACAGTGCCACATTTGACACTATTTGAGATATATGTACAGTGCAGCGCCAGATGTGGCGCTGCACTATTCACCCAACGCCAGAATTTTTCTTTTTTTTTTTTTTACTT
>CACSLK010012006.1:16554-26929 GCA_902706635.1 Striga hermonthica | reverse complement strand
ATCCTCTGCATTCATTCCAGCAAGGACGGTGATGTCGAACGTCAGACTCCCGGTGGAGATTTTCGACGGGACCGGTCATTTCGGCATGTGGCAAGGCGAGGTGTTGGATTGTTTATTTCAGCAAGGCATCGACATTGCGATTGAAAAGGAGAAGCCAACAGACGTTGAAGAGAAGGACTGGAAGAATATCAACCGCTTAGCATGTGGAACAATTCGTTCGTGTTTGTCGAGGGAGCAGAAGTACGCGTTCAAGAATGAGAACTCTGCTCACACTCTGTGGAAGGCTTTGGAGGATAAATTTCTGAAGAAAAGCGGCCAGAATAAGCTCCTCATGAAGAAACGATTGTTCCGATTCGAGTACCGGCATGGCACATCGATGAATGATCATGTCACAACATTCAATCAGCTAGTTGCAGATTTGTTGAATTTGGACGTCACATTCAACGATGAAGATTTGGCTCTAATGTTGTTATCATCACTTCCAGATGACTTCGAGCACTTAGAGACTACTCTGCTCCATGGGAAGGACGATGTAACTCTTGCAGTGGTCAGTTCTGATCTGTATAGCTACGAGTTGAGGAAGAAGAACAAACAAGAGACGAAGAATACAGCAGTAGAAGATGAAGCGTTAGTTGCAAGAGGTCGGTCGAAGAGCCAAAAGAAGAATGGACGAGGAAGATCACGTTCCAAAGCCAAGCTTGAAAAAGACGAGTGTGATTTCTGCCATGAGAAGGGACACTAGAAGAAAGACTGTCCTAAGTTGAAGAAGAAAGGCAAATCTCCTCAAGATGCATATGTTGCTGAGGGTGGAAGTGAAGACTCAGAATTTTCACTTGTGGTTTCACCTTCATCATCTCATCCAGACGACTGGATTTTGGATTCAGGATGCACCTACCATATGTCTCCCATAAGGGAGTGGTTCTTCAATTTTCAGGAGATCAATGGAGGGGTTGTCTATATAGGTAATGATAATGCCTGTAAGACAACTGGGATAGGTTCAATCCGTTTGAAGAATCGCGATGTTTCCACCAGAGTTTTGACAGATGTTCGGTACGTGCCGAGTTTGAAGAAAAACCTCATCTCATTAGGAGCTTTGGAATCCAAAGGCTTGGTAGTGACTTTGCGAGATGGAGTTATGAAGGCTACATCCGGCTCGCTCGTGGTGATGAAAGGCATAATGAGGAATAATTTGTATTTCTATGAAGGTGATACGGTTGTTGGGACAGTAACAGTAGCAAATTCCACCAACAAAGAGTCTGAAGCAGTCAAGTTGTGGCATATGCGGTTGGGACATGCTGGTGAAAAGTCTTTGCAAACATTGGCAAAACAAGGACTGTTGAAAGATGTCAAAGTGTGCAAACTAGACTTTTGTGAGCACTGTGTTTTGGAAAAGCAGAAGAGAGTGAAGTTTGGAACGGCTATCCATAATACCGAAGGTGTCTTGGATTATGTTCATTCGGATATTTGGGGACCTTCTAAGACCCCATCATTAGGCGGAAGACGCTATTTTGTCACTTTCATCGATGACTTTTCCAGACGTGTTTGGGTGTACACTATGAAGACGAAGGATGGAGTGCTTGGTGTCTTCATTACATGGAAGACACAAACTGAGAATCAGACTGGAAGGAAGATCAAGGTCCTACGAATGGACAGTGGTGGAGAATATACAAGCGATCCCTTTCAAGAAGTTTACCGTAAAAATGGCATTGTTAGGCACTTCACCGTTAGACGGACACCACAACAAAATGGGGTGGCAGAGCGCATGAATCGAACATTGGTGGAGAAAGTTCAATGTATGTTGTCCAATGCTGGTTTGGGCAAGGAGTACTGAGCTGAGGCTGTAACATACGCGCAACACCTCATGAATCGTTTGCCGTCATCTGCAAAAGATGGTAAAACACCGTTGGAGGTTTGGTCGGGGAAACCTGTTGCTGACTATGGATTTTTACATGTCTTTGGGTGTCCTACGTTCTATCATGTGAAGGATTCAAAGTTAGATCCAAGAGCGAAAAAGGCTTTGTTCATGGGAATCACAATTGGCGTGAAGGGAATTCGTCTTTTGTGTCTTAAGACGAAGAAAACTGTGTTTAGCAGGGATGTTACATTAGATGAACAAAGTATGATGAAGACGATGCGAACCCAACAGGTGGAGTTGACACCGAAGCAGATGGAGATAGATGCGATGACGAGACAACACGCTATAATCGACGAAACAATATCAAACGATTCGTCGGATGATGAAGTTCAGACTCACGAATCATTAGATTTACCCATTGCATTGAGAAGCCCAGACGAGAGATTCAACAACCTGCTCGATTGGCAGATATGGTGGCTTATGCACTTCCAATTGTTGATGATGACATACCTTTCACTTTTCAAGATGCAATTCGAAGTTTAGAAAATGAGAAGTGGAAGTGGGCTATGGAGGAAGAAATGTTGTCCCTCCAGAAGAATCAAACTTGGAAGGTGACGCAACTACCTAAAGGCAAAGGGCGATAGGATGCAAGTGGGTATTTGCAAAGAAAGATGGATTTCCTCATAAGAATGATGTGCGCTACAAGGCAAGGTTGGTGGCTAAAGGCTACGCTCAGAAGGAAGGAGTTGATTATAATGAAGTGTTTTCTCCAGTTGTTAAACACTCTTCCATTAGAATTTTGTTGGCCTTAGCAGCACAATTGGATTTAGAGCTAGCTCAACTTGACGTGAAGACGACGTTCTTACACGGAGATTTGGATGAGGAAATCTACATGACTCAGCCAGAAGGATTCAAAATTCTTGGAAAAGAGAATTTGGTCTGTAAGTTGAACAAATCGTTGTACGGACCGAAGCAATCTCCGAGGCAGTGGTACAAACGCTTTGATAAGTTTATGATTGGGCAGAAGTACACACGAAGCAGACATGATCATTGTGTGTATTTACGCAAGCTGCAAGATGGATCTTTCATTTACTTACTCTTGTATGTGGATGACATGTTGGTTGCATCAAAGAGCCAAATGGAGATTGATCAATTGAAGGCTCAGTTGAATCAAGAGTTTGAGATGAAAGACTTGGGGAAGCTAAGAAGATTCTCGGGATGGAGATAAGTAGGGATAGAGTGAGAGGCAAGCTTTGTTTGACTCAGAAGCAATATCTGAATAAGGTACTGCGGCGTTTCAGCATAAAAGATGAGTCGAAGCCAGTAAGTACACCACTTGCCCCTCATTTGAAGTTAAGTGCCCAGTTATCGCCAAATTGTGATGAAGAACGAGAGTACATGGCTAGAGTCCCATATGCAAATGCAGTTGGCAGTTTGATGTATGCGATGGTGTGTACAAGGCCCGACATTTCACAAGCAGTTGGTGTTGTTAGCAGGTATATGCATGACCCTGGGAAAGGTCATTGGCAAGCTGTGAAATGGATTCTACGGTACATTCATAGTACTGTAGACGTTGGATTGGTTTATGAGTAGAATGAAGTTGGTCAGTGTGTAGTTGGATATTGTGATTCTGACTACGCGGGTGATTTGGATAAGCGAAGATCAACGACTGGATATTTGTTCACTTTTTCAAAAGCTCCAGTCAGTTGGAAGTCTACCTTACAGTCAACAGTTGCTTTGTCTACAACAGAGGCAGAGTATATGGCGGTTACTGAAGCTGTGAAGGAGGCTATTTGGCTTCAAAGTTTGCTTGAAGACTTGGGAGTTGGTCAAAAGCACGTCTTAGTGCATTGTGACAGTCAGAGCGCTATTCACTTAGCGAAAAATCAAGTATTTCATGCCAGAACGAAGCATATTGATGTTCGCTATCACTTTGTGCGGGAGATTCTAGAAGATGGAACCGTTGTGTTGAAGAAGATCAAGACGACGGAGAATCCTGCAGGTAGTGACAACAGTCAAGTTTGAACATTGTTTAGACTTGACCAACATTCTGCATATTTGAGTTGGCGCCGAGAGGCGCATTTGGAGGCACCGCTACCAGTTGAGTTGGAAGTGGGAGCAAAATTAGTCAAGGTTGAGAATTGTTAGTATTTTGATTAAGTTTTGTCCCACATCGGATGTGTACCAAATATGTGTAGGATCTTTTTAGTATAAATAGGTCCCTTGCTTTTGGGTTACAATTGCACCTTATTCTATTCTCTCCTATTTAGAAGGAAATCCTTAATTAAGGAAATCCTATTTTGTGGGTTATTTAACCCTAGTTGTATTTTGTTGGTGAGTTTAGTAAATTTGGCGTTGCGGTTGGCGTTGCCCGGAGACGTAGGCTATTTTCGCCGAACTCCGTTATCAATTTTTGTGTTCTTTTTATTTCTCGTCTTTTATTTGTGTTGGCTTATTTTGGAGTAGTGTTCGCCATATTTGTTGGAGGGGTATTTTTGTCCGCTGCGCTTGTTGTGATACCCCAACACCCATCTACTCTTTCTACTTTCGAGCTCCTTCCATTGACATTCCCTGGTGTGTTTATCTATGCTCATGTAAACAAAGTTCACCCTCCTGTAACTCTCATTGCTTTGACATCTGAATTCCACTTCTATGCTGAACTGATCACTACTCAAACTCTTGATTTCCACCTCTTCTGCCCATATTAACAACAACCCCCCATTGTGTAATAACCCAGTTCCTTATTAATAAGGTGATGTATTTTCTTTTATTAATTTCGATCATTTTCAGCGTTTAAGTGAGTAAGTTCGACTTTAAATCGAAAAGTCTATTCCGTTAATAATTAACCGAGTCGAAGTTGATAATTAATTTCCGAACCGTTTATTTTATAAACAAACATTATTAATCGGGATTAATTATTAATAGTTAAGAATGTTCAGATTTAATGTCGATATCGAGTTCATGATCAAGTCACGGATGTACGCAAGGTACACATGCATGCACGTATCGCCGTGCATGGCCGTGCGTATGCACGTGCGCGTGCAATCATGCGCGATGCACGTTGTCGTGCGTAGCGCACGCGTTAAGCATTCACTAAGTACATGCTTATGAGCCCTTAAGCACCATGATCAAGCCTAAGTAATCCAAACCTTAAGTCTCCAAATTGCCGTGAGGATTTTACCAAGGGATGAAGTTGGAGTACAAGTTGCCATGGTGACTCACCTACTTGCTTGGCACACATGGCGCCACACAAGGCCACGGGTGATGACTAAGCCCGTGCATGCACGCCACATCGACCAATTACTAAACTAAACACGCCCCACCTCAGCACACGTCCGAGACACATGTCATGAAGGGAGAAATTGTCATCTTTCACCTCCTTTGACCCAAATTCTTCCCACGGTTTTACCCTCCATAAATAACCGAGCATGCAATGTTTTCCCCATGCATTTTCATGCAAAAACCGAGAACATTATCAGCCAAGAACTGTGGGAAAATAGTGAGGAAATAATTGAAGAAAATCATAGAAAAATAGTTAAGGATAGCCGAAGCAAAGGAGAAGAAAGCGCACACCACCCGAGCACCGAACACGCACGCAAGTCTCCATGCACTTCTCGACCGAACTGAAGGGTATACACTTATTTACTCTATTTTCATGTAATTAAGTTGATGTTAGTAAGATCATGTGAAAATCATATCGTTCGGTTTAAGTTTTGGTGCAAAATGTCCTCGGAGGTGCTATATAAGCCCTCTCCGAGTGATTTCAAAATCTAACCGGCAAGTCCCGAACAATTCACGCATATTTAGTCAAGTTAAATTATTTCATGATCAGTCATATGTGGGTTGCCGGAAAAAGTAGTCGGACGGCCGGCGAAAGGCCGACCGTGATGCCTGTCCGCACACAGCGTGCGCACGGCACGCCCGACAGTTCCAGCGGGTACGCCGGCAGCATCCGCACGCCTAGCGGTGCGTGTGCGTCGCCAGTACCCGGCAGTCAAGCACTACGCTGCTGCAGTCATGCGCGTAGGCGAGCACAGTGCACGTCAACACGCTCGCCAGCGTCCACCTAGTCAGTCCGCGTACACGACAACGCACTGCACGCCCAGCAGCGTTGATGAGGATCATGTGTTTCGACTGCCGATAAGTTGCTAACCCGCGCCTTGAATCGCCGATAGTGTTTCTCTAGCCACAACAGCGCCTATTGAAATGAATAAAATTGCAATAGAATTTTGGTGAAAAACTAAAGCAAAGTGGAAGAACAAAAGTTCTGGATTTCTATTAATTCTTGAATGATTAAAAATAACATGAGGGAACGGCCTTTATATAGGCACAAACTAGATCCAATCCTAAAATAACTATAACTCTAAGAAAGCAATAAAATATTGAGTATCCTAATTATTCTAGATTTCATAATGTAATATTGGAACTAAATAACTTGGCTTGCACACCAAGTCTTCCAACCGCCTCTCTCTCTTGCGCACGCCGCCTTGCCCAACAGCCTCGCACGCCCTAGTCCTCGAGGACTAGGGCACCGCCTTCCGCGCATGCCTCGTCACCCGGCGTGGCCAGCACGCCAGCGCCTTGCGCGCCTGCCCCATGCGCGTGACCTGCCGCCAGTCCGTATTCCTCAAGGAATGGGGTTTCGCGCCCTGCGCGTATTCGTGCGTCGTCCGTGTTTCTCGCGTGCTGCTCCGCTGCACTCGTCATGCGCGCGTCTCTGCCAGTCGCCCGTGTCCCGCTCGCGCATGCCAACCGCGCATACCCGCTGGCCAGCCCCTGCTTGCCCATCACGCATGCAATTTGTGCGCGTTCGTTCTCGCTCGTTACCAGGCCATTTTCGCACCCCTCGCGCGCACTATGCTCAAGTGCGCACATTTCTTCCGTCACTCGCGCTTGCCTTTTGCTCGCATGGTAGGCCCGACTAGCGGCGTTCTTAAGCTGCCTAGCCACTTCTGCATCATTCCCGTCCCCTTCAAGCGATTCCTTGTCCTCAAGGACGAAATTTGGGAACTGATCGCGCATCTCATCAAGATCTTCCCATGTGGCTTCTTCGGGTGGCAACTCTTCCCAGTCGACTAGTACTTCCCAACGATAGCGCCCTGCTTTCTTCAGCTTGCGATACTCAATCGCACGTTTTGGGCGCACAATGATCCTACCATCAGTTGCGGTTGCTGGAAATTCCTCACTATACTTCTGCACTTCTCCTAAACTCCTCTTGAGTTGTGAGACATGGATAACTGGGTGGATCTGAGAACTTTTTGGCAACTCTAGACGATAAGCTACCTGACCAATGCGCTTTAGAATCTGATAAGGCCCATAATAGCGGACGCCCAGTTTAGTTGCAGTCCTTTGTGTTGTTGTGCGCTGTCTGAATGGTCGTAGCTTTAGGTAGACATACTCGCCTGGTACAAAATTTTCCTCACGTCTCTTTCCATCTGCGAAGGCTTTGGTTCGATTCATTGAACCTTCAAGATTTTCTTCAACTCTCGCAACATCAGATCTCGTTTCTCAAGTTCTCGACCAACCTCATCGTTGACTGTACTCCTCTCTGAATAGTTGATCAGTGTTGGGGGTTTACGTCCGTATACCAGTTCAAACGGCGTCATCTTGGTCGACTCGTGGTAAGTGGTGTTGTACCAATACTCTGCCCAAGGCATAAAGTTTTCCCACCTCTTCGGGAATTGATGGACGTAGCACCTCAAGTACTACTCAAGAGTTCGGTTGGTTACCTCGGTCTGTCCGCCTGTCTGTGGGTGGTAGGCTGAGCTCATAGACAGCTTGGTCCCTTGCAACTTGAAGAATTCTGACCAAAAGCTGCTCATAAAAATTCTGTCTCGATCAGATACTATGGATCATGGTGCCCCATGCAGCTTCATTACGTATTCCACGAATAGTCTGGCAATTGACTTTGCAGTATAAGGATGAGTGATGGGTATGAAGTGAGCATACTTTGTGAGACGATCCACCACGACCATAACACCGTCGAATCCATTAGAACTCGGCAACCCTTCTATGAAATCCATGGTAATATCTTCCCAGACTGCCTCAGGTACAGACAGAGGTTGCAGCAGCCCGCTCGGCCGTCGTGAATCAGCCTTAGTGCGTTGACAGTCGTCCCACCGTGCTATGTAATCTCGGACGGTATTCTGCTGCCCTGGCCAAAAGTAAGTATTGGAGATTCTCATCCATGTGTGGTAGATTCCTGAGTGACCTCCAATCTTAGAATCGTGAAAGTGCTGCATGACTTGCTCGCGCAACTGTCGACTGTCGGGTACGAATACTCGGCCTTGGTGTAGAAGTAGGCCATTGTGCAACTCATAGTCACTAGCGGTCGTCTTGCCTGCTTCGATTGCTTGGCGCAAGTCTTGGCAATAGGAGTCCTCCTCTTGCGCCTTCCTGACTTCCTCCCAAATAGCCCAAATCGGTCCAGTAATAGCATTAAGCTCGGCTACATCAATCCATCGGGATAGTGCGTCAGCTACTGCATTCTTTCAGCCTGGCCGGTAGACTATCTCAAAGTCAAACCCCATAAGTTTGGAAACAAACTTCTGCTGCTCGAGGGTAACAATCCTTTGTTCGAGTAGATGCTTGAGCGGCTGCTGGTCGGTTACAATTCGAAATCGTTGCCCTAATAGGTAAGGCCTCCAGCATCTTACAGCCTCGACAACTGCAAGCATCTCTTTTACGTACACAGATAGACCCAATCGAGTAGTGCCTAGTGCCTTGCTGAGATAGGCTAAGGGTCGCCCTTCTTGCACTAGCACAGCTCCGATCCCAATGTCACTCGCATCTGTGTGTACCTCGAACAAGATATCAAACCTTGGCATGGCGAGCACTGGCGTTGTAGTCATGGCTACTTTCAGTTTCCCAAATGCCTCCTCGCTAGCTTCGGTCCATGTGAACCCGCCTTTCTTAGTCATCTCTGTCAGTGGCTTGGCGATGGTTCCATAATCCTTCACGAACTTTCTGTAGTAGCCCGTGAGCCCTAGAAATCCCCTTAGCTGTGTGAGACTTGTCGGTTTAGGCCAATCGATCATGGCCTCAATCTTTCGTGGATCAACCTTCACGCCCTCGTGGGATATGAAATGCCCAAGATACTCAACCATCCTCTGCCCGAATGAACACTTGGACGGTTTGATGTGAAATGAGTTGGCTTCCAAGATTTCGAGTACGACTCTCAAATGCTCAAGACGATCATCCCACGTCTTTGAATAAATCAGGATATCATCAAAGAATACCAGAACGAACTTATGCAGATACTCCTTGAAGATAGAATTAATAGCAAACTGGAAAGTGGATGGGGCGTTGCACAGTCCGAATGGCATAACCAAATACTCGTAGTGCCCCTGGTGCGTACGAAATGCTGTCTTCGGGATGTCGGTCTTGTGGAGTCGAATCTGATGATAACCAGCTCGCAGATCGAGCTTTGAGAAGTAACGTGATCCAGCTAACTCATCGAGCATGTCGTCGACACTTGGAATACGAAATCGATCCTTGATAGTCGCGGCATTCAGAGCTCGATAGTCAGTACAGAACCTCTACGTGCCATCTTTCTTTTTAGCTAATAGTACTGGAAAAGAAAACAGACTCTTCCTATGCTGGATTAGTCCTGACTCTAGCATCTCAGCCACTTGCCGTTCGATCTCAGTTTTCTGAAAGTGAGCGTACCTATAAGGATGAACGTGTACCGCATGCTGCTCATTAATCAGTGGTATGCGATGATCGAATTCTCGGTGTGGCGTTAGACCCTTAGGTTCGCCCAGTACTCCTTTGAACTCCTCTAGAAGATTGCGCACATCTCCTTGCTGTTGCTCGTCCTTATCTATGTGCGCCTCAATGTTCTCGACTACTACTGCAAAGATTTGGCCGCCACCTCGCCAAACTCTTTCGATGCTTTTCAGCCCTACTTCCTTGGTTCTTTTTTTGTTGCCAGCACTCAAAGTGACTTGTCGATCTCCAGAGTTGAACTCCATAATTCCTGTTCGATAGTCGGTAGTCACTTTGCCTAACCCTTCGAGCCACTGCACTCCCAGCACGACATCTGGCCCGACCAGTGGTAAAGCATAAAGATCAGCTTTTACCGTGACTCCCTGGAACTTGATCGGCACTTTTCGAAAAGATTCAGTGCATTGCAGCCTCTCACCATTAGCTACTCGTACCTCAAAAGGCTCAATCTTCATGGTTGGTAAGTTCAGCTTCTGGGACAAGTCAGCATTGATGATGTTGTGTGATGACCCGTTGTCCACGAGCACCATAACCCTACGATCTTTGACCCAGGCTGGCAATCGCATCGTTCGAGGCCCTCTAATCCAGGCCATTGCATGCATCGAGATTTTTGCTTCTTCGTTAGGCCCCTCAACCTCATTGTCCTGATGTGGTTCCTCCTCGACCTCAGATCTTTCCTCATTAGAATTAGCAACTTCGATCACAAAAGCTTGCTTACACTGATGACCTGGTGTAAATTTCTCCTCACATTTGAAGCACAGACCTTTCTCGCGTCGACGTTTAACTTCCTCGGGA
>CACSLK010011985.1:19473-33549 GCA_902706635.1 Striga hermonthica | reverse complement strand
AGGTCATATATCTGAAAAGAGGATTCACAATTTGGGACCAAAACTCGACCTTAGGGAAGAGGAAAGGTTGCCTACATGTAAGTCATGTCTTAAAGGTAAAATGACAAAATCACCATTTGTTGGACAAGTGGAGCGAGCTAAAGGTGTGTTGGATTTGATCCATACAGATGTTTGTGGACCACTAAATGTTAGTGCCAAGGAGAACTACCACTATTTCATAACCTTTACTGATGATTATTCACAGTATGGATATGTATACCTATTGAGGCATAAATCTTAAATATTTGAAAAGTACAAAGAATTCAGAAATGAAGTGGAGAAACAAATTGGTCGTAGTATTAAAGTTCTTTAATCAGATCGAGGAGGTGAATACTTGACTAATGAGTTTCTTGATTAGTTAAGAGATAATGAGATTATTTTGCAGTGGACACCTCCTGGAATTCCACAACTAAATGGGGTTTCAGAAAGGAGGAATCTAACATTGTTAGACATGGTTCGATCGATGATGAGTTCCACTAGTTTACCTCTTTCATTCTGGTGTTATGCCTTAGAAACAACAGCACATATTTTGAATAGAGTGCCGAGTAAAGCTGTGCCCAACACACCTTATGAGATATGGTGTGGCAAAACACCCTCGTACAAGTATTTACGAGTATGGGGTTGTACTGCTTATATGAAGCAGTTAGTCGGAGGAAAGTTGGATATGAGATCCATATTATGTAAATTTGTGGGGTATCCAAAAGAGTCTATTGGATATTATTTCTATTATCCCTATGAACAAAAGGTGTTTGTTTCGAGGAATGCTGTTATCTTAGAGGAAGAGTTTCTCTCAAAGAATAGCGGAGTTGTAGAACTTAATGAAGAACCACAAGAAATTCCACAAGTTACGACAAATAACATACCAGTAGAGACTGGACCATCTGAAACACAACCTCTTCGGAGATCCGCAAGGGTTTCTAGGGCGCATAAGAGGTTGTACCTATTGTTAGAGAACAAAGAAGAGGGACTGTTTTTGGATAATGATCCAATAAGATATGATGAGGCAATGTCGGACATTGACTCAGATAAATGGCAAGAAGCAATGAAATCCGAAATAGACTCCATGTATTCAAACAAGGTATGGACCCTGGTTAAACCACCACAGGGTATTGTACCCATAGGTTGTAAATGGGTTTACAAGAGAAAACGTGGTGTAGATAGAGAAGTGAATACTTTTAAAGCAAGATTGGTTGCTAAAGGTTATACTCAAAAACAAGGTGTTGATTATGAGGAAACTTTTTCACCAGTAGCAATGCTTAAATCTATTCAGATATTGCTTGCCATAGCTGCGTATTATGACTACGAGATATGGCAAATGGATGTGAAGACTGCTTTTCTTAATGGAAACATTAAGGAAGACATCTATATGAAACAGCCACATGGTTTCATATCCAGTGAGAGCGAACAAATGGTTTGTGAGCTTCAAAGGTCCATTTATGGACTTAAACAAGCTTCGAGGAGTTGGAACATTCGGTTTGATGAAACAATCAAAATGTTTGATTTTCATAAGAACCCAGATGAACCATGTGTTTATAGAAAGGTTAATGGGAATGCAGTTGTATTTGTTGTACTCTATGTTGATGACATATTACTCATTGGGAATGATGTAGGGATGTTGCAATCAACTCGGACATGGTTGTCAAAACAGTTTTCCATGAAAGACTTGGGAGAAGCATCTTTTATCCTTGGGATAAAAATCTATAGAGATAGATTTAAAAGGATGATTGGACTATCTCAGTCAACGTACATAAATAAGGTGCTAAAAAGGTTTAGCATGGAAGAATCCAAACGTGGATATATTCCAATGAGTCATGGGGTTCCACTTTCTAAGACGATGTCTCCAAAGACACCTGAACAAAGAGAACGGATGAGTCATATACCTTATGCATCAGCTATTGGTAGCATTATGTATGCGATGTTATGTACAAGACCTGATGTGGCTCATGCACTTAGTGTAACGAGATCAGTCTAATCCAGGTGAAGAACACTTAAAAGCAGTTAAGATGATTCTTAAGTACTTGAGAAGGACTAAGGATATTTTTATGGTGTATGGAAATGGAGAACTGAAACTAGAAGGCTTTACTGATTCTGGTTTTCAGTCCGATAAAGATGACTTTAAATCCATGTCTGGTTACTTGTTTACTCTGAATGGAGCAGCGGTTAGTTGGAAAAATTCCAAACAAGAAACAATTGCTGACTCCACAACAGAGGCTGAATATATTGTTGTATCTGATGCTGCAAAGGAAGCTGTTTGGATAAGGAACTTCATCCAAGGGTTGGGTATAGTACCATCTGTTTTTGATCCAATAAAGATTTATTGTGATAACAATGGGGCTATTGCACAAGCAAAGGAGCCAAGATCTCATCAAAGATCCAAGCACATTATGAGACGATACCATTTGATTAGAGAAATCATTGGTAGAGGCGACGTCGTGATGGAGCGAGTCGACTCAGCAGAAAATATAGCAGACCCCTTGACTAAGCCCTTATCACAGAAAGTGTTCGAAGGACATCTTGAGAAGATGGGTCTAAGATACATGAGTGATTGAAACTAGGGCAAGTGGGAGATTGTTAGAGTAGGATACCCGGCGTTCCAATCGGATTGGACGTATTCTACTTGTAAATATAATCTATGGGAATTATATTATTAATAAGGCATTACTTTATCTTAAGAGTAATCTTTTATCCTATAATTGCATTTAAGATAAAATCCCTAGATCACTTATGCTTATAAGGTATGGTTGCGCATAGAGATGGTGATCATGGAACATACCTTGAAAGATGAGATCTTAAATACAGTTCCAAGTCGTAGGATGTTTCGAAATGAGATATCGAATAATCCGGAAAAGACTTGCACATATGATGTATGCTTTTTGGACAAGAATGTTGAATTCCATCAACATTAGCGTGTGACGCAAGTACATATATGTGAGTGCTTGTTAGAGAACAAGTTCACTGAATATGACCGTATAAAAATTCTTAATGAAAGATTTTTCTTTTGAATAAGAATTTTCGTTTTACAATAGTACATGACTAATCTTTAGACTTGAGGCACGATGGTAACTTTGTGCATATTATATTATACTTTGATTTATCCTTTTGGTTGCTAGCACAATCGTATAAAGGGATATTTTGGGTATTACATTAATATGTATAGAAGTTTGTCAGTGGCCAACAAAGGATTCGACACTTATGAAGATAAGTGAATTTCCTATGTGTTTCATAGTTAGTAATTCAAAGTCCTTAGCCAAGGCGGGATAAATAGAGATTCATAAACGAATTACTAAATTTAAATGGAATCATAATTATTAAATTAATTTGGGTTTCAACAAAATCATACCCAAGATTTAATCGGGAAATTAGATGTCGAAAGAATTTTACATGTATGAACTTGTAATCGAAATAGGTTTACTCGCTATTCACTTAATACTAGATTCATGCTACTTGCTAGATGTTCCCATGATATGTGGGTTCTTGAATTAAGGAGTTAATTCAAGAATAAGAGTTAATATGATTAACTCAAATAACAAGGAGTTGTAAGCCCACTACTAGTATTTTTTGAATATTAATTTAGTAATTAATGGAATTACTAAATTAATAGTTGGATTTTAAAATTAGATTTTAAAATTCAAATTGAAATAATAATATGATTATTATATGAGGAGAAGTTTAAATATGGAATATATATGTTTACAAATAATAAGAGTTTAAAATTATTTGTTTATTGTTATTATTGATTTTTAATAATGATTAAAGATTAAATAATAATAATAATATAATAATAGAAGAAGATAGGATCTTGCACATTATTATATTTTTGTATTAACTTGTAGAAATGATACAAGATTTTTTAACTATACTTTGAAAGTTATTAAAGACTTTTTATCATTTCTTGTAAAAGTTATACAAGACATATATATTATATTACTAAAAAGTTTAGTATAAATATGGGCATGGTTGATGTTCATATTTGCTAGAATTTGATTCAAGTATTGAGAGCTAAAGTGTTCGTGTTTAATTCAAGTGTTGTAACAAGAAAGAGTTCTTGTGTAATTCTCCTCAAATATATATTCCTATACTAATTATAAAACCGGATAGTTTCTACTAGCGAAGGAGTTATATCGGTGTCGGATTCAAACAGTGGATACTCTTAGAGGGAAGACATCTGGATTCCTAAAGCGAGCAACACGAAGTGATCGTTACCAAACCGGGAATCGATTTCCTCAAACACCGTCGTCTTAGAAGGAGTTAGACAAAAAGGTAATAATTGATATTACTTGTAAAAAATGAAAATTTGTATTGTTACATGTTTTTAAAGATGACGATCCATTAATTCGCTTTATGTATATACGTATTGTGTATTTATATGATAAATACTTGTTTTGAAAAATTTTATTCCGCTGCGTTTCACCCGTACGGTACTAGCGAACCAAACAGTGGTATCAGAGCCACGATTATCATCTTTAAAAACAGATTTTGATTTGTTTATGTTTATGAGATAAGCAAGATAATTAAATGTTTATATGATAAACATGTTAATTATTAAAATAAAATTCCATTTTATTCCACACGAGTCGTGTGACATGGTCACACGGGTCGTGTGGATCCACAAGAGTCGTGTGAGGTGTCACACGAGTCGTGTGGCTTGATCAAAAATGTGATTTTTGTTTCGGGATTTCTACACGGGTCATGTGACATAAGTCACACGGGTCGTGTGGGGTCACACGGGTCGTATGGGGTCACACGGGTCGTGTGACACAAAAGAAAATTTTGATTTTTCTTTCGGCTTTTTCACAGGAGTCGTGTGACGTAGTCACACGGGTCGTGTGGACTCACACGAGTCGTGTGATTTGATCACACGGGTCCTGTGACATAATAATTTTTTTTTATTATGTTTTAATTCATGTGATGAATGGTTTAATTTAATGATGATCATGAGCCTTTTATTCAATTTGATTGAATGTCTATTTTTATTCAATATGATTGAATGGTTGTTTTTATTCAATATGATTGAATGATTGTAATTTATCGAGACCTGCAAGTCTCTTGTTTTATTCAATTTTATTGAATGTTGTACTTTTATTCAATATGATTGAATGATTGTAATTTATCGAGACCTGCGAGTCTCTTGAGTTATGATTTGTAAGATTTTAAATTTTTGTATCGTTAGAAGATTAGATCAGGTTGAAGAAGTTCGATGCATAAGGACCACGCTTGTGTGGGTAATTTTACAAGTTATAAATCTCGAAGGCCTGTGCTTGTACGGGTAGATAAAATAAAATGTAATAGAAGTAGTTCTATTTATTTGTTTTATCATGTGCATAGGCATAGACCCATTTTGGCTCGAATGGGTCGTATAGGCAAGGTCATGATATCCCACCGTATGCATCATTAGATGTATGTTAGGTTTATTTATGCTTGCGGTTCATGTGATGAATTAAACGATAAATAAACACACGTAAAGATGGTAATCGATGAGATATAAGGAACCCTAAAGTATTAATTTGATTAATTCATATCAAATTAATAATGGATAAAAATAAGTTGGAACTTATTAATCCAGGCCTTCTATCAAAAGTAGACGACATGAGATGCTACGATGTTTTATCACTGACTATGAGTCGTGGGGTGGTTTTGTGTCGAAAGCTGTGATCCCTACTAAGTATAGAGATACTCGTGAAACAGATTCCTCTTTGTGTTGGCCATGAGTCGTGGGACATTCTGGTGAGCCGTTATCATGAATGTTTGATGGGTTTGATTTGACACTGAGTAATATATACGGTCATAAAATTGAGGTATATAAGGAAAGGTGAGGCAAAACATTTTGAAGGTTGTATAGCGATACAATTATCAAAAGTTGACTACCAGTATAAATGTTCCATGCGTACTCATAAAAATTGGGATATAGAATATTTTTATTGGACTTCAAGCTCACTATGAAAATTAGATTTTCAAAATTAAAATGGGTTTTAATTGAATAGTGGGAGACATTTAATATTAATGACCTAATGTTAAAAGAATATAAATTTCATAGTCTAACTATTTTCTGCTTCTTTTGTTGTTTTGTAGATCACTTTACTAAATGGCTAAAAATCCAATTGCAAGTATACTAGACCAAAACAAATTAACTGGACCCAACTTCAACGATTGGCTGAGAAACCTAAAAATTGTTCTACAGTCTGAAAAGAGGGAATATGTATTGGATAGAGCCCCTCCTCCTCCACCTGAGGATCAGACTTCTGATGAGTATGGAGAATACTTACGTCATACTGATGACAATCTCCAGGCTCGGTGCTACATGTTAGCATCAATGTCAAATGAGTTACAGAGACAGAACGAATTATTGAATAATGCTTCTGAAATCCTCCTTCATCTACAAGAGTTGTATGGTAATAGGATGCGGCAAATTAGATATAAGATATCTAAGGAGCTTTTCAGGTGTCGTATGACTGAGGGCTCTTCAGTTCATGATCATGGGCTGAAGATGATAGCTCTTGTTGAAAGGCTTTCGTTCCTTGGAGTCATTATGGATAATGAACTCTATGTGGATCTCATGCTGCAATCTCTGCCATCGTCATTTGACAGCTTTGTTGTTAACTTTAACATGCATAATATGGAGACTTCTCTGCCAGAATTAGTGAACATGTTAAAGATGGCTGAATCCATAATTCAAAAGAATAAGCCGGTGCTTCTTGTTGGATCCACTTCTGGATCAAAGGCTTTAAAGTCTAAGAAAAGGAAGGGGAAGGGAAAGGTTCCCAATAAACCTAATAAGAAGGCAAATAACAACAAAGGGAAGAACAAAGAGAAGGTTAATTCTAAGTCTAATCATGAATGTTATCATTGTGGTAAAACTGGGCATTGGAAGAGAAACTGCAAGGAATATCTTGCAAGCTTGAAAAGTTAAGATATTTATTTTGTTGAAGTTAACTTATTAGTTAATGATTCTTCTTGGGTATTGGATACCGGCTGTCGCTCACATATTTGCAATGATTTGCAGATGATGGCAAGAAGTAACATGCTAGACAATGAAGAAACAATGCTAAGGATGGGCAATGGGGCAAGAGTTGCTACCAAAGCAATTGGGACTGTTTATCTAGCATTAAATGATGGTGTAAATATTTGTTTGACAAATTATTTGTATGTTCCGGATGATATAAGAAACATAATCTTTATTTCAGTATTGGATAAAGAGGGTTTTAAGTTTGTAATTGAAAATGGAAGGTGTTCTATTTTCAAAGATACAACTTTTATATATTCCAGAAATTTGACAAATGGTTTATATACCATTACACCACAAAGTCTCATTCTAACCATTCAACAAAATAAAAGGAAATTAGATAATCATACTTCATTCACAATTTGGCATGCTAGATTAAGTCATATATCTGAAAAGAGGATTCACAAATTGGGACCAAAACTCGACCTTAGGGGAGAGGAAAGGTTGTCTGCATGTAAGTCATGTCTTAAAGGTAAAATGACAAAATCACCATTTGTTGGACAAGTAGAGCGAGCTAAAGGTCTGTTGGATTTGATCCATACAGATGTTTGTGGACCACTAAAAGTTAGTGCCAAGGGGAACTACCACTATTTCATAACCTTAACTGATGATTATTCACGGTATGGATATGTATACCTATTGAGGTATAAATCTGAAGTATTTGAAAAGTTCAAAGAATTCAGAAATGAAGTGGAGAAACAAATTGGTCGTAGTATTAAAGTTCTTCGATCGGATCGAGGAGGTGAATACTTGACTACTGAGTTTCTTGATTATTTAAGAGATATGATTATTTCGTAGTGGACACCTCCTGGAACTCCACAACTCAATGGGGCTTCAGAAAGGAGGAATCGAACATTGTTAGACATGGTTCGATCGATGATGAGTTCCACTAGTTTAACTCTTTCATTCTGGGGTTATGCCTTAGAAACAACATCACATATTTTGAATAGAGTGCCGAGTAAAGCTGTGGCCAACACACCTTATGAGATATGGTGTGGCAAAACACCCTCGTACAAGTATTTACGAGTATGGGGTTGTACTACCTATGTGAAGCAGTTAGTGGGAGGAAAGTTGGATATGAGATCCATATTATGTAAATTTGTGGGGTATCCAAAAGAGTATATTGGATATTATTTCTATGATCCCTCTGAATAAAAGGTGTTTGTTTCGAGAAATGTTGTTTTCTTAGAGGAAGAGTTTCTCTCAAAGAATAGCGGAATTGTAGAACTTAATGAAGAACCACAAGAAATTCCACAAGTTACCACAAATAACATACCAGTAGAGACTGGACCATCTGAAACACAACCTCTTCGGAGATCCGCAAGGGTTTCTAGGGCCCCTAAGAGGCTGTACCTATTGTTAGTGAACAAATAAGAGGGACTCATTTTGGATAATGATCCAATAAGCTATGATGAGGCAATGTCGGACATTGACTCAGATAAATGGCAAGAAGCTATGAAATCCGAAATAGACTCCATGTATTCAAACAAGGTATGGACCCTGGTTGAACCACCACAGGGTATTGTACCCATAGGTTGTAAATGGGTTTACAAGCGAAAACGTGGTGTAGATGGAGAAGTGAATACTTTTAAAGCAAGATTGGTTGCTAAAGGTTATACTCAAAAACAAGGTGTTGATTATGAGGAAACTTTTTCACCAGTAGCAATGCTTAAATCTATTCGTATATTGCTAGCCATATCTGCGTATTATGACTACGAGATATTGCAAATGGATGTGAAGACTGCTTTTCTTAATGGAAACATTAAGGAAGACATCTATATGAAACAGCCACAGGGTTCAATATCCAGTGAGAGCGAACAA
This sequence comes from Striga hermonthica, assembly GCA_902706635.1. Classification (NCBI taxonomy): domain Eukaryota; kingdom Viridiplantae; phylum Streptophyta; class Magnoliopsida; order Lamiales; family Orobanchaceae; genus Striga; species Striga hermonthica. The sequence goes on along the minus strand of CACSLK010011985.1, from coordinate 24,689 downwards.
ATGGTTTGTAAGCTTCAAAGGTCCATTTATGGACTTAAACAAGCTTCGAGGAGTTGGAACATTCGGTTTGATGAAAATCAAAACGTTTGATTTTCATAAGAACCTGGATGAACCATGTGTTTATAGAAAGGTTAATGAGAATGCAGTTGTATTTGTTGTACTCTATGTTGATGACATCTTACTCATTGGGAATGATGTAGGAATGTTGCAATCAACTCGGACATGGTTGTCAAAACAGTTTTCCATGAAAGACTTGGGAGAAGCATCTTTTATCCTTGGGATAAAAATCTATAGAGATAGATTTAAAAGGATGATTGGACTATCCCAGCCAACGTACATAAATAAGGTGCTAAAAAGGTTTAGCATGGAAGAATCCAAACGTGGATATATTCTAATGAGTCATGGGGTTTCACTTTCTAAGACGATGTCTCCAAAGACACCTGAAGAAAGAGAACGGATGAGTCATATACCTTATGCATCAGCTATTTGTAGCATTATGTATGCGATGTTATGTACAAGACCTGATGTGGCTCATGCACTTAGTGTAATGAGCAGATATCAGTCTAATCAGGGTGAAGAACACTGGAAAGCAGTTAAGATGATTCTTACGTACTTGAGAAGGACTAAGGATATTTTTATGGTGTATGGAAATGGAGAACTGAAACTAGAAGGCTTTACTGATTTTGGTTTTCAATCCGATAAAGATGACTTTAAATCCATGTCTGGTTACTTGTTTACTCTGAATGGAGCAGCGGTTAGTTGGAAAAGTTCCAAACAAGAAACAATTACTGACTCCACAATAGAGGCTGAATATATTGCTGCATCTGATGCTGCAAAGGAAGTTGTTTGGATAAGGAACTCCATCCAAGGGTTGGGTATAGTACCATCTGTTGTTGATCCAATAAAGATTTATTGTGATAACAATGGGGCTATTGCACAAGCAAAGGAGCCAAGATCTCATCAAAGATCCAAGCACATTATGAGACGATACCATTTGATTAGAGAAATCATTGGTAGAGGCGACGTCGTGATGGAGCGAGTCGACTCAGCAGAAAATATAGCAGACCCCTTGACTAAGACCTTATCACAGAAAGTGTTCGAAGGACATCTTGGGAAGATGGGTCTAAGATACATGAGTGATTGGAACTAGGGCAAGTGGGAGATTGTTAGCGTAGGATACCCGACGTTCCAATCGGATTGGACGTATTCGACTTCTAAATATAATCTATTGGAATTATATTATTAATAAGGCATTACTTTATCTTAAGAGTAAGCTTTTATCCTATAATTGCACTAAAGATAAAATCCCTAGATCACTTATGGTTATAAGGTATGGTTGCGCATAGAGATGGTGATCATGGACATACCTTGAAAGATGTGATCTTAAATACAGTTCCAAGTCGTAGGATGTTTCGAAATGGGATATCGAATAATCCGTAAAAGACTTGCACATATGATGTATGCTTGTTGGACAAGAATGTTGCATTCCATCAACATTAGCGTGTGACACAAGTACATATATGTGAGTGCTTGTTAGAGAACAAGTTCACTGAATATGACCGTAAGATTTTTCTTGTCGAATAAGAATTTTCATTTTACAATAGTACATGACAAATCCTTAGACTTGAGGCACGATGGTAACTTTGTGCATATTATATTATACTTTGATTTATCCTTTTGGTTGCTAGCACAATCGTATAAAGGGATATTTTGGGTATTATATTCATATGTATGGAAGTTTGTCAGTGGCCAACAAAGGATTCGATACTTATGAAGATAAATGAATTTCCTATGTGTTTCATAGTTAGTAATTCAAAGTCCTTGGCCAAGGCGGGATGAATAGTGTAAGCCCCGTATTTTATTAATAAAGGAAAATACTAGCTTTTAAATAAAAGCTAGCCTTTGTTAATAAATATTCATGTTAATGTTTAAGTCTAAGTTATTCAGCTAGTTAAGTTCCAAGTTTGACGTTAAGTCGAAAGAATATCTGGGTATTTATTAACCGAGCTAATGATAGTAATTCATTTCAGTCCGTTTATCTAATGAATGGATGTCAGCAAGTTGGGATTAATTATTCCAATGTTAACGTATTAATTGAATTGAGAATATTCGATTAATCGTCAAAAGTTGAGTTCAAGCTAATTATTCAGTTTCAGTTAAAAAGTTCGACTATTAGTCGATAAGGTATTCAGTTTAATTATTCCAGTAACCGAATGAGTTTTCAGATTTAATTCTGATTTATTTAATTAATTAATGAGTTCGGAATTAATAAGTTAAATTGACGAATTATTCGAAATATCAATATTCGGATTAATCGTCGAAGTTATGGTTTGACCGAAATTAATTAAGTTCAGTTAAGACTAATACATGGAAATAATTTCTAAGTATTAGAATTCACATTCTATGTAATTAATCCATGTTCGATTACATTAAGCTTGCGTTAATTATGTACATGTTACTTAAGTCTAGCATTAACCACGCATTATGCTAAACTAAGCATGTCATTAGGCTTTAAGCCATGTTGCTAATTGCCGTGAGTTGAATAGTTGGGAATCAAATTATTCAAAGTCTTCCACCATCATTACTCTAGACATGTGGCTTATTCTTAATGTCCAAAGTGATGACTAAGCTAAGCATGGTACACCTAAGGCCTCCCATGCGTGACTAATGGCACAAACCTATTGGCCAAGATAAGTAATTTCAATTTTTCACCCAGTCTCACATTCATTCGGACGTCTATTTATAAGAAGAATTGGAGAGAAAATTCAGGATATATATTTAAGCATGCACTAAGTCAATAGTTAGGAAGTTAAGCTAAATTAAAAGAATTTCTTTACACGCACTCACGCAAGCAACCGTAGGATACCGAACGGACGATCGGACACAAGAGGTCACGCAGAATTGATCGAACGACTGAAGGGGTAAACTCATCTTGATTCTTTTTCTAAGTTAGTATGGTCAGGTTCAGCCCTAATTATGAAGTTACGTTCATGACTCGGCCATAGTTACTCTCGGACGTACCTTATAAGCCATGTCTAGCCATGTTTGTTTTTGTTCAGTAACTCTCGACCAATTCGCGTTTATTCGGGCATTATATGTAATTCTCTGTTCAGTTAAGTAATGATTGTCGAGGTGAGTTATCGTTTGGCCGAGGATTGGCCAAGCCATAGGTTACGCCATAGCACACGCCACGGCCTTCATGTTCATTGCGTTATGTTCATGGTCATGTGACCAATTTACGTGTCAATATGTATGATATATCCTGTTATGTCATTTTAAGGTAATGTTGTCGGAAGTAATCGCCGGACGGCCGGCAAGGGCTGGTCGTGGTCGCGCTGCCCGCACACAGCGGCTACAGCGCCCCGGCAGTCCGTCCAGGCCATGCACGTGGTGCGCGTATGCCAGTTGAGCGTTGCGCGTAACCGCTGCCCGCAGCAGGCCGTTAGTTGGCAGTGCCTAACGCACGCCAGCACGTCTAGTGCACGCTAGTACGCACGTTCGCACGTCAGTCGGCCTCGTGCTGTGCCCGACTGCACGCGCGAGTGTCCATTACCGCCAGGGCTGCTCGGCAGTGCCCGCGCGGTAGCAGTTCATGCCAGCCAGCACCTATGTGCACGTCCATGTAGGGTAGTTTATTTATTTAAAAAAAAAATAAATAAGTAGACAAAAATAAAACAAAAAAAAATGTGTGGAACAAAATCAAACAGCCGTATTCTCGGAATACGGTTTTCTAAAAAAAAATTAACTATAAAAACGTGTTCCGAGAATACGTCTTCTATTTTTTTAAAAATAAAAAAAAAATGAAACTTCGATTAAATATATTATTCTAATATAAAAAAAATAGTAAATATATAATGGAAAACGTATTATGGAAATACGTTTTCCGAGAATACGTTTTCCGAGAATACGTATTCCGAGAATGCGGTTTACAAATAAAACTGTCGGTGGACGTATTCTCTGAATACGTTTTTAATATTAAATATAAAAAAAAATCTTTTCCTCTCCATTTCATACGCGAGAGAGCAGAAAAAAAGAAGAAGAAGAAGCGAAAAACTTCGGAAAAAAAAATCGATCCAATCTTTACCTCGGTGTGAATCGACAACACCGATACGAGCCTCATTTTCGATTAATTCATTCGCACGAGGTATATTGGCTTATCTTTACTTTTTACATTATTTGGAGTTGTTTGGAGATTGAGGATTGTTATAATATGTTTGAATGTGGTTGTGTTTGAAGATTGAAAATTGTTAATTGTTTATCGATTATGTGTGTATGTTGAATTGAGGATTGAAATTTTGTGTGTAAATTGTCAATTGTTTATTGTTTGATTATTGTTGGGGTTAGGGTTGTTTGAAGTTAGAGTTATAATTAGAGCTTTCAATTTATTCGAATTATACATGAATTTTATGTTATTGTTCGATTATGAGTATTAGGTTTTGGATGATTATTTGATTGAGAATTTTTTTATTTTTTTTTTTTGTTGGAGTAAAAAATTGAGTTTTAAATTTTATTTAGAATTGAAAGTGTATTTTTGCAACAGGTATAAAATGGCTTCTCCTGTCCGTACCTTGTTAACTTGTACTGGCATTTTGGGAAGGAAATGTTAAGTCATTTTGTTTCGTTTAAGATCGTCCGAGTGGTTCATTTACTATTCCGGGGAGAATATCATATGAAAAGTTGGTACAAATGATTAATGCAAAATGTCAGTGTGAAGAAGGTTGGACAATTCAGGAGATTACTATGATGAATAGCCAACCTGATGGTTCATGGAGAACCGCAATACTCAACAACGATAGTTTTGAATTGTAACACCCCGACTTTCTAATACATCAGAGTACGCGGTTTTTCGCAAATTTTCTGAATAAATAAATAAATAAACTAACTTCTTAATTTGCGAAACTGATTCGGAGGTTACCGTGAAAAACATAACTTCTGAAAACCGTTAGAATTTAAAACTGATACATAAAACGGTCATAATTTATTATCCGACTAACGCCGGAGCCAAGTCTGAAAATTTTAGCGGAAGTCTAGCGTGGCAAAATCATAAAAGTCTGATAAAACGTTCTGAAAAGTTTTAACGTTCAAAATCAAATACATCCAACACAAAATATCCTGAACAGCTCGCCCGCTCACTCCTCATCCCCAACCCTGCGACCTGAAAATCATGAAAATGTGGGGCGTGAGCACTAAGGCACTGTGCTCCGCAGAAACTCATG
>CACSLK010011948.1:16670-28279 GCA_902706635.1 Striga hermonthica | reverse complement strand
ATCCCAGTTCTGGAGGACGTTGCACCGAGCCATGCGGACGAGGTTGGAGTTCAGTACAGCCTTTCACAACCAGACAGATGGTCAGTCAAAGCGTGTGATCCAGTACTTGGAGGATATTTTGAGGGCTGTGGTCTTGGACCGAAGCCTGACTTGGGAGTATGCCCTTCCGCTAGTCGAGTTGACCTATAACAACAGTTACCACTCTTCGATCAAGATGGTCCCGTACGAGGCTTTGTACGGACGTAAGGTCTGGAGTCCTTTGTATTGGGATGAGGTTGGACAGAGGAGGATCACGGGTCCGGATTTTGTCCAGATTACTGCAGCAACAGTTGAGGAGATCCGGAGGACTATCAGGTCTGCCTAAGAGAGGCAGAAGGTTTATGCCGACCGGGAGAGGCAAGAGCATATTTTTGCAGTGGGAGATCATGTCTTCTTGAAGGTTTCACCCATGAGAGGTGTGATTTGCTTCGGGAAGAAGGGGAAACTTAAACCTCGCTATATTGGGCCGTTCGAGATCCTCGATCGAGTCGGGAACTTAGCGTATCGGCTGGCTTTACCACCAGACTTTTCGGGTGTGCACGACGTGTTCCATGTCTCCATGCTTCGGAGGTATGTGTATGATCCCGATCATGTGGTGGACTTCGGCGAGCTGCAGGTCGAGCGAGACCTTACCAATTCACTTGCTAGACTTTAAAGTGAACACTAAAGTTGTTCGATTCAGTAGTTCTAAGTGAATTATTACATGAATTATGTGGTTATATTTGTATTTATATTGAATTATGTGCTCATATATGTTAGTATGATCTAGTTATATCATTCGGTCATGCCGATATTTCGAGATCGTGCGTTGAGCCATAGTCGAGCCTTAGCCGAGCGCCTAGCCAGGTGCCCGCACAAGTCGGCACCACTCGAACCTAATACCTTAGTAGTCTTTGATGTGCTCATCATAACAATGATTTATTTCTTAAATCCTAGAAATGGTCAAGCCATCATGAGGCCGAGACCATGCGCGCGTATGTACTCCGAGTCATGAGCGTAGACCCTAACCTATTCCATTCTTTAGCTTATGTCCATTCAAGTTTTCAAGGGGGTTTATTAGCCATATATTAAGTATTTTTTAGCCTAAGTTTTGATTATCAAGGTCAAGCCTCATTAGTCTTAATTAAATTCTTAAACAAGCATGGGTGAGATTGTTTTTTTTAATCACATGTGTAAGACATGTTCCCCACTTCATTTCTTAGTGCCATGACAAGATTTTCAGCATTATTTAGTCCTCATGGTCGTCCATAACCAGACCTCAATGCTCCACTTCCAATGGCCTCACATGCTAAGCTTTAGTTGACATTAGAAATGAGTTCTTCCACATTTGTCTCCCATTTGATTCCATTTCCTTGCATTGTTAGCTCCGCCATTGACCATGATTTGGATACTTTATAAACCTATACTCCAGATGTGGAAGTTCCATTTTTCTCACTTCAAGTCTCAGCCAAGAAGTCACCCAAACACTTAAGCATAAGCATAAAACCGAGAGTGAATTTATGAGAGCTAGCAAAATTCCGAGTGCATCCTTGTGCTTATTTTCGTGTTCTATGCATCTAACCTTCATAACATCAGCTTAATATCACCCTACATCATCCTCCTCTCATCCTAGAAGAGGTTAGTGCCAAAAAACTCAAGGATACAAGCTAAAGAAAGCAAGAAGCCGCAGCTATACGAGGACCGAGCAAGACCGAGCATACCCGACTTTCTTTGCAATCTTCTTGAAGATTAAGAGGTTGGTGTGCTAAAATCCTTTTAGAATCATAATATAGATGAGATAAGGAGTTGATTGGTATAGATATGTGCCATATATGTTCAGTTATGAAGGATATATAAGCATGCAAAATGTATAAATGATTCCAACTCACTTGCATGTTCCATATGTCATGTTTTCGGACGTTTTTGACTGTGCTATGAAAAACCTGGGAAACTATGCTTTATATAGCTGTTGCTTGTGTAAAATTGGAGTTCATAGGATCAAGAATCAAGTCGTTTAGACTAGTATAACTCGAGTTATAAATTTTTGAAGATAAGTATGCAAGTTGATTTTATATGGCAGAATTCAGCTACGACTTCAAACGCGAATAACTCGAGTTCTACTTAGGATAAAATTATAAAATTTTTTGGACATATTTATATATGTGTTATGAGTCTGCATACCAAATGTTATGATTTTATCTAAAGAATTGAGTGAGTTATGATTTTTACAAAAAGATTGTGCAAGCAGTTTTTGAAATTTCGGGCAGAATTGAGAATTATGATGTTGGGCCATTTTTGACAATTTTAATGTGACTATGTGATAATATTATCAACATGAAACTTATAATATATATTATAAGGTTTCTCTGAGAGTTAGAATCATATTAGTTGGAGTTCTGTTTGATTTTATATGATTTTTCAAAGTTGGGGTTATGCACAGATTTTTAAAATAGTGGCTGTGTTTACGATTGAAATTTATACTCTGAAATGAAGTCCTTAACATGGTTATTTGTAAAAATGCTCTTCTTGGAACTTGTAGCAATTTAAGTGTAGTTTCTGTAAGTTTTGAGTTTGTATGATTTAAAATTTTGTGGCATGAGATATCTTTGTTTTAGCGACCTGCTGTAATTGATAAAAGTTGCGTTGGCAGATTTCCTTACCTAAGTGTCTTACGCTTAAACTCGGCTGTAAAGCTATTTTTGGCTTAAGTGATCATCATAAAATTTGTGTATATATATGTTAACTAGTTGTTAGTTTTAGAATCACTTGAATAGCATGCTTGTAGCTCATGTTATCTTGAAAATATTGAGACCATGCGAGTTGTTCATTCCCTTTTTTTGGTCTACAATTATGTTATGTGTTATTGTTGAAGTATGTGGCTAATTTATATCACATGAGTGTAGTTAAGTGATTGTGTGTTAGATAGGCTTTCATAGGACTATTTTGTGTAATGTAGGTGTGTGACGAGTTGTGTCTCGGTCTACCTTTTCCTCAAATTTCTGTGATTTCATCCTCCGGATACCAGGTGGGTTTTACTTATAAAGTTATATATGCCATACGTGTGTTTAAATGTTTGGTTGGTATGACCTATGTATGAATGTGAACCATGTGGCCTACTGATGTGAGCTGTTACGGCCGTCGGTACGGTTGTCCCCGTCGAGTTACGGTACGGTTGCCCTTGCGAGGCAAGTCTCCTTAAGACCTAATGAAAGTCCGTGTCCGTTACAGTGGCACGCACTCCCGTCGTTAGGGTTTATGCATCCCCTTTCCGCGGCTAATGATAGATGTGCACATGAGTGAGTTATTGGTTAGATTAGGAGATGAGACATGATGATGATTGATTTATATTCATACTCCGACCATACCATCTTAACATGTATTATTTATGTGTATAGTGGTGAGCACGCTTTTCATCTGGTGCTCATCCCCACCTGCTCTTTACCGATGCAGGTTAAGCAGGAGCTGGGTGACGAGAAGAGGCGAGTGGGTCGGTTGTTTTTATTTGTTTATCGCTTCAGTATGAATAAGGTTTTATGAACCATTATGTTGGGACTCGATTATGATATTTTCCAAATACCTATGACTTGTTGTTTTGGAAAATTTGTGGAACCCGGATTGTTGGGTATTATGGTTGAGGATATATGCATTTTGAGTATTATGTCTCGTGATGTGTTTCGGTTAATGAAAACCGTTTGTGAAAAACCGGGTAATGAATCCCCGTGAGCCCAGATAAGACTTGGGTTATGAAAAATGTTGTTTAACACCCGTTGAATTTTCGAAAATGATTTTGAAATTTTTACACTGATATTTAGAAAGTCCGGAATTTCTTTAAAATCAAAGTGGGGTGTTACAGATGTGTTGTCGTAAGTTGATGTTGTGTGGCAAGGTTGATTCTTTCGTGCAGCTTGGCCGGTGAGATGTGTCGTCCTAACTTGATATTGTGCGCCAAGGTTGATTCTTCCGTACAGCTTGGCCAGTGAAATGCGCTATCCTAAGTTGACGTTGTGCGGCAAGATTGATTCTTCCGTGCAGCTTGGCTGGTGAGAAATTTCATCCTAACTTGATGTTAAGCAGCAAGGTTGATTCTTCAGTGCAACTTGGACTTTGAGATGCACTTTGATGTTGAGCGACAAGGTTGATTCTAGCGTGCAGTTTGGCCTTTAGGAATGTTGTCCTAGCGTTGGACGTAGCTCCATCTCTCATTGAGTTGAGTTCTTTGTGGCCGCTTGCAAGATCATGCCCGAACAACTCTCGAATCGCCTCGCTTCAGCCCCACAGTTCCGAAATAGCCTTGGTTCAACCCAAATGGCTCTCGAATAGCCTCGCTTCAACCCGGTAGCTCCGAAGTAGCCTTGGTTCAGCCCGGATGGCTCCCAAATCAACCTCGTTTCAATCTGCACAGCTCTCGAATCACCTTGCTTCAGCCCCGCAACTTCGAAATTACCTTGGTTTCAGCCTGGAAACAACCAAACAACTCTCGAACGGCCTCGGTCCAGCATGGACAACCCCCGAATAACCTCAGTTTGGCACATACATCTCCGAATAGCCACGGTCCAGCCCGAACAAGCTCCCGATCAGCCTTGGTTCTGTCTGGAAAGCTCCTGAATCGCTCGCTTCATCCTGGCAGCTCCGAACATCTCCAGCTCAGCCCGATCAACTCCTAAACATCTCTTGATCAACTTCGTTTCAGTCCGACAACGGTTGATCCATTTCAGCCCGTCGGAGGCCAAACAATGCTCGAAAATCCTGTTAGAAACCCCGACAGTCGTACGTACTGCCCGTACAGGGTGCTGCAGCTCAAATGTTCTGAAAAATAATGTATGAGAAGAAGAGTGTGTTAATACCTTTCGGGCAATCGATCGAGCACTTGAAAGGCAGTCGTATAAAAGGTTGAAGTTGATGAGAACTGTTTGAAGAATCCCGCCAAATATTGATGTATACAGCAGCAGCATATGTATGAACAACCATAATGCTCATCAGTCATTAACCAAAAAAAAAGTTGCAGTTTAGCTCGAAAACAGAAGGAAAAAGAACGAGAAAGGAGGAAAACAATAGCAACACGGGATGCTTAGTGGTAGAAAATAGAGATAATGAACAGAAGAAAAAGAGAAAGCTAAAGTACTTGTCGGTCCAAAGGTAAGGGAAATTGGAGGAATTGAAGACATTAATAGTTGAGAAAAGGCTACGCCTCTCCTTGAACCAATTAGACTTTGAATTTGATTGGGAATAGGATTTAAGAGTCCTACTAGAATTATAAATTTTTAGAACTTTTGTTTTTACGCACATGATATCACATGAAGTGGACAGGTTGTTGTACTCTGTTAAAATACTACTATGTTGATCGCCTTAGCCCAGCTCCTTTTCTTAAAATAGCGTTCATGCTGTCAAGATTTTCACGAGTTGAAGTCTACATGGGAAAGGAGACCAATATGGTGGGACCGTAGGAATTGTATTAGATTAGTCCAGAAAACAAATTTTGCCAAGCATGTTTCTCTATATTTTGTAATTTGGAAACAAATTTAAATTGCTTGGGCCTAAGAGTTGGGTCCAAATTTATGGAAGAGGAATAATTGAAGTTTTCAGGTTTGTCATCTTAATTCAAGAAAGTGGTTTAAGTAGGGCCCCATTAAATGTAAATCACGGGCTGAAAGAATTATGAATGCCTGGCTAATACCATATTTGTATGCACATGGGCCATGAAAATTATATCTAATTGGAGTGGTAACTGGGCCATATGAGATACTTACTAATAGTTCGTTTAAGCTGTATTGGGCCGTCATAATCTCTTAAGCCCATAAATTCATATTTTGTTGGGCAAAGCCCAAGCCAAAGAAATTCGTGACTTATTCACTTCAAGACACGTCGTCCGTGAACAAGTCTCGATAAGGCATTTGTAAGCAATTAAATTTTGAGCCAATAAAATGGCGACAATTGTCAAATTTCATGTCATAGTCAATATACTAATTTTCTATTTTATTTAGGAAATTAATCAAATTTTAATTCTTAAACTAAGTAGTTAATGCAAGTGTTAGCGACTTGGTCCGGTTTGGGGTAAATCGATTCTTGTCCTCGCCGGTAAAACGCCGGAAACCTGCAAATAACTCTCACACCGGGGGTTATGTCTGGTGAAGAGCCTCTGATGCTTAAGTCAGTATGTGTATGGGTATACTGAAGTGAATAAAAGAGAAAATTGTGTTAAGGGAGAAAGGCTCACGCTCTTTATATAGAGGTGAGATACCTGCCCTAATTGCTGCCCGGATGAGGCGAGCTGGCTGCCCAAGCTGCCCTTCCGTACTCTGACACGCCGCGCACATGTCAGAGGTGGCGCGAGGCGTTGGAGGCTGTCACAGGTGGTTATCGCTATCAACCAATACATTCTCGACACGTGTCCTCCTGCACATGGGGTAAATATTATCCTGAAATTCGGTTAGAGGCTCTCACACGCGCCTGTGACTAGGCCGATCCATTGGAGTGTCAAGTCCGTAAGGTGATCGACCTGGTGAGTTCGACTAAGTTGCTCGATCGCTTATCTGGTTGAGTGATGGGTTGGCCGACTTCTTGATTGGTCGACTGACTGAATGGTCGATCATCCCACCGTTTGGCTCGGCATCTTCATTGTTCAACCCTCTTAACTGGTTCAATCGGACCGGTTTAGCCTTGCGTATATATTATCCTATATCATCTTGTCCCTCCCACTCTGGTCGAGTCTGAATGACTCGATCGAAGAGTGAATTCATGTTTCATCGACCTCCTGGATGGCATGGTGTCAGATATCGACCCTCTGATGGGTTTCCTGCTTATTTTTTCGAATGATACCTCATTAATTGCCAGAGAAAAAGTCCTCTGCCACATGTCCTTTCTGTCGCACCTGCTTTTTTGCCACGCGTCCCGCCTGTCAGGCACTTGGCAGGTATTTTAATGATAACGCCTCCTCGCATAACGCGCCCACTTTGAGTTCCGTGCGAATTAATGCTCTCCACCGTACGATCTGGCTTTAATCCAATGTTCCTCATCTTTCAACCTTTAAACTCTCCAAGGTATAAATTCGACACTTAGCAGATTTTCTAAGTTTTTCCACCTTTGCAATTTCAAACTCTCATGCGTTCAAAAATCCTCTCTGCAGAACTCTAGCTTTCTTCGTGGCGATTCCCTTCGTGTTCTCAAGACCTCTTCAATTCGCTCACCCACAGTTATGAGTATGACGTTCTTCGCCTGAATTTACCTTCTATGCATCTCGAGTTTATGTTCTTTTGGATTTCCGGTGTTAAATGTCCCCAATTTGTCTATTGAGTTTTTCAGATTTGTGCGTCTCGTACTAAATCTGTGCTTTAAATACTGTGATTTGTCTGTTGAGTGTTGCGAATTTTGTTTTCCCTTTGCAAATTTTTTGAAATTTCCACCTTTCTTCCTCTGGTTTTTGGAATTACTCCCTCCAGAAACCCTAGTCTTCCTTCTCCCCCCTTTTTCCTTCGCAAAGGCTCCTTTTGGATGTTGTTCTTTTGCTCTTATTTTTTCATACTCTGCAACCTCCAGTGAGAACGACCATCACTCTGGTGCTGACTTAAGTTCTCCGTCCTCCTCGGCCACCGTTTCTTCAGACTCCGTTCAAGAGGTTCCTTTCGTCTCTGACGTTGTTCCCATCTTCATCCTTCGACCTGCTGACACTGTCCCTACTCGGGTCTTTACCGCCCGTACTTCCGTTTGCCCCTCTTCTCCTAACTCCAGTGATACTATGAATAATATTCCTCTCTGCCGCCGTCGACCTGCCTTTGGCTCGTTAAATGAGACAGAGGAAGACGAGGTCATCTCCTCTCAACCTACATTTCCTATGCCTTCAACTGTTCCTCCCTCTTCTTCTCAACCCACATTCTCTGGATCTTCGACCATCCCTGCTTCTTCTTCTCAACCCAGAACTTCTGATTCTCCTCCCAAAACATCTTCGACAAAGAAAACCTCTAAAGTCTCCTCAAGGCGTCCCTCTCCCACTTCTCTCTCCAACAGCTGGTAAGCCTGAAAATATCGGTCGTCCTACTGGTTGGGCGCTCTATAGCCCCTCTCCTTCTGACACCTTCGACCATCCCCCTAAAAATTGTTATACTTTCTTCGAGATCCAGTTTAAGCTCGACCATTATTTTTCTTTAAGTCCTGAGCTGCTCCAAATCTGCTAGTGGTTCGGGCTTCCCTTGCATCAACTTCGTCCTAACGCCATCCGCTTCATGACCACCATCATCATCCTTTGCCATGTCCATCTTGGTCAATTTAACCTTGCCTTCTTCCATTATTGCTATGTCCCTTCTAAACAAGGTCAGGGCCTTTATCTGAAGAGTAGGAATGGCGCCCACTTCGTCAATGACGTCCCGACCAATATCCCGAAATGGATCGACAAGTTCATTTACGTCGAGCCTGATGTCCCGTTTTCTTGGCCCTCTATCCCTTAGGTCAACGAAGTTCCTCAAGAGGCTTCAGCCCCTCCTCCAAACCCTCTTTTCGAGCAACAGGTCCATACTTTGGAATGCCAATTCCGTTGAGTCGGAAAAGCTCCTGAAGGACGAGAACCTTCTCCACCACTGCAGCCTTCTCACCCACAAGACCTGCCCTTCTTCTACCGATGATATCCTCGATCTTATTCGGATCGAGGATGATCCAGGTAATCCTCGACCAGATTGTTCAAGTGTTGGTGTGTCTCTTTGTTTTTGTTCCGAGTAGCTTTTGCTGATGTTGGATGTAATTTTTTCGTTGTTTTCTTGCAGAGATGCCTAAAGTTAACATTCCCCCGAGAAAAACTCCCTTGAAACGGAAGACAGGGGACACCTCGGGCTCTGCTGGCGACAAAATCGAGGGATCGGCTACATCCTCCGGATCTCGACCGGAACCACAACAGCGATCGTCTCCTCGAGAGACTCTGCTGCCTCTACCCTTGCCACCGAAACAACAACAGCAACAACAGCAACAACAACCTCAACCACAACCGCCACAACAGCAACCTCAACCACGACTGCCACAAAAGAAACAACAACCACCTCCCCTTAACGAACCGCATCGATCGACCTCCGGCTCCACCGCCCAGAAGTCTTCGACCTCCTCCAAAACCAGCAACAGCCAATCCTCTGCTCACTAAACCGACTCTCGAACCAACACTTCCAAAGACGTTGCTAGTCCTAAAACCAGAGATAAAACTCCCGAGCCCACATCCAAGACCAAAACTCTCGAGCCCTCGTCCAAGACCAAAACTCCTGAGCCCTCTTCCAAGACCAGAACCCCTGAGCCCTCCTCTAAGACCAAAACTCAAGAAAAGCCTCCGCTCAACCGACAATCCTCCAAAACCCATTCCACTGGCTCGACCAAGGCTGTGGTCGAGTCCAGCGGTCCAGATGATACAGGGTGCGAGGTGGCCCTGGGAAAATGTTCTCATACCGACCAGGGCGAGGTAGTCTGGAAGAGGGGGCGCTCCAGCTATCTTCCACCTGACCCGCTGGCCCCAAAATCCACGTCCCTATTGTCGGCCTCCGTAAATGAGGTGGCCGAACGCCTCGAGGGTGCCCTCCTCGAGGACGACCGCAAAAAGGCCAGCACCACGCTGCCCGAAGTTGGTGACTAGCTCGTTCAGTGGCTTTCCCAGGTATTACTTGCCTTGTATTTGCATCGATTCCTTTCTGCCATTCTTTTTCGACAAATGGATTGAACTATTTTATCTTCTTCGGTATAGGGCTTGGTCCAATTCTTGCCTCTAGCTAAGGAGGCTCGAGACAGCTCCGGAAAGTCCATAAAGAGCCTTGAGGGCACCATCTTCTTCTTGCAGGATAACAAATTGACCCTCCTGAACCACAATGTCAAGCTCTGCGAGACGCAAAACGAGCAAAAGACCGAGTTTGAAGTCAAGATTAAATCCCTTGACGAAGAGCTCGCAAAGAAGGATAAAGCTCTCGCGGAGAGAGAAGCCGCCCTAGCGGTAAAGGAGGTTGTTGTGGCGAAAAAAGAAACCGCGCTAAAGGAGAAGGAGACTGCGCTCGAGCAGGAACGGGCCACTCGGGCACAAGCGGAAAATGCTCGAGCTCAGACGGAGAGTGCTCGAGCACAGGCAGAGGCTGCTCGAGCTAAGTTGGAGGCGACCCTGGCCAAAGAGAGGGCTGCCCACGCCGGCAAATGCAAACGCTATGCTGATGCTGCAGTCTTCGAGCTCGGCAAATGATGTGGGGCACAACTACTGGGCAGCTCTTCATCCGCGAGTACCGCGCACAAGTGGTGGCCGACTTTATGAACTCACCCCAATTTATAAAGGAGGTTCAAGAATTTGGAGTGAACTGTTTTCAGTTCGCCCTGCAGAAGGCCGGCGAGCAGATCGCCGAGGACGATTTCGAGCAGCTCGACCCTGGAGCTATCTAGGATGCCTTGCCCAAGGTTCCTTCTAGCTTCCAGGGTGATCCTAACCTACCACCCGAGCATGAGTGGTTGTTTCGGGCTGCTCGAGAGAACCTTGGCGCGATCAGATATATTGAAGAAAACTTATGCTCTGCCCGATGGGGTGACTCCTCCAGCTCCTATGTTGGCCGCATTAGCCGAGTCTATTCGACAACGCCTATTAAATGAAGCTTGCGACTCAAATTCCAGGACCAGCCATCCGCCTGAGCCAAATTCCAGTTCGAGCAATGCCGCCTCGGCCACAACCCCTCCTCCTTAGATCAGCTTTGTATTTTTTTGCTTTATTTCTTTTGAATTCGACCATGTACTTTGACGATCTTTCGCGATCTTTTGGAATGTAAATGTTTTGTTTAATTTGTCTTTGTTGTCGATGATCTTTTGAATGAGCTGACTTGATGTTCTTCCATGCCTTTTCAACGGTTCTTCTTATTAGCTATGTTGATGTGTGCACTTTGTACTAGATTGACTACCTAGAATTGTGCTATATCCTTGCACAACACATATATTGCACCATGCGCATAAAGTATTTAACACGTGCCCCACCTTCAGAGGTGGTCGAGGCAAGCGACCATCCAGCCTGGCGGCCTTAAACATGATGGGTTTTAAAATCTTTAACACATGCCCCACCTTCAGAGGTGGTCGAAGCACGCGACCATCCAGCCTCGCGGCCTTAAACATGATGGGTTCTTCTTATGATTGGAATGTTGGTATGATTTGGATGACAGGATGTATATGGTGTGGTTTAACTTGTAAGTCGCTTGTTTAGAACATCCCTTGGGGTGGGCAGGTTGGTCGATCACTAATGCCCTCGGGCTGGGTGGCCTCGTGGTTGGAACATTCCTCGCGAGTGGGCATGTGTGAAGACCAAAACCCACCATGACTAAGGCCCTCAGGCTGGGTGGTCGCTTGTTTAGAACATCCCTTGGGGTGGACAGGTTGGTCGATTACTCACGCCCTTGGGCTGGGTGGCCTCCTATTTGGAACATCTCGCTGGTGGGCATGTGTGAAGACCAAAAACCACCATGACTAAGGCCCTCGGGCTGGGTGGTCGCTTGTTTAGAACATTCCTCGGGGTTGGTAGGTTGGTCGATTACTCACGCCCTTGGGCTGGGTGGCCTTCTGTTTGGAACATTCCTCGCGGGTGGGCAAGTGCGAAGACCAAAACCTACCAT
>CACSLK010011892.1:0-10473 GCA_902706635.1 Striga hermonthica | reverse complement strand
AAAAAAATAATAATAATAATAATAATAATAATAAATAAATAAACAAATAACCTTAACTATTTCACAAATAAACGGGGCATTACAGTAATTATACATACGTATTTCATGTTTATGAAGTATCAATTTTAAGTATGACAATCCAACTATTTTTTCACTTTAAACTGCCAATGCATGCAGCTAATTGTGACTGGTAACAAAGGCCAAATTATTCTATAATTTTTAACTGATTGAGTCTTTTATTATATATAACTCCTGACAAAAGGAAGAAAGTAAGAAAATAATTTTAGGAAGTTTAACGTAAAGGAGATGTTGCTCAATGATTATATTTCAGATAAAATTTCTAAGAAATACGGGGTTCAACTCCCCGCACCTCCAAATTTTTTTTTTTTAATTAACAGGAAACTTTATACTGGAATTAATAACTTTAAATCTATATATATATATATATATATATAATTATATATATATAAAAAGAATAACCATTTCCTAAAAATAGTAGTAAAAACTTTTAGAATCATTTAATGCATACCATTTTTTGGAAACTTTTTAAATATATGCATTAATTGCTTCTATATACACTTTCTAAAATAAGATTAGATCAGATCTGATAATAAATATTGTTTCCTTAAATAATTTTTATTAACATCTGCAATAATTCAATGATATCCATTTTAATAAATTTCAATATTGATTTTCTGTGAGTCATGTTGATAATACTTTTGTCAAGATAAATATTAAAACATATTTTAAGTTCTAACCATAATATTAATTTTTTTTCACAATTATTCACTTTGTATCTAAAAATATTTATAGCAAATTGTAATAGATTAGGTAGAATTCTTTCTTTTGTTAATCAGCCGGAATCAAGTTGGTGAATTTATATTTGCCAATATAATTTTTTCTTAATCTTTCTTTCGTTATATGTAAAACATAAATTAAATTTAAAATTAATAGAATTTACCATTTAAGAGATAATGACCAGATATATTAAATAATTTTACTATTGGTCAAAATTTAAAATTGAAACATATTAACTATTTCGTAGAATTTATTTGTATATTATTAGCAACCATGGATATTCTTTTTACCATATTTTAATTTTGATATCTTTCTATAATGAAATTATTGTAAATATATTTTCATTGTAGAGTATGCTAAATAAATTATAAATCCTTATAATGCAAATTCAAAAATTTTTTATTATTGAAGCGGTTCAGTTTTTGGCATTTCTTATCAAAGTTTTTTAATTAGTATACAAAAATAAATTCAAAAAAAAGACGTGTCTACATTTTGTAAAATATTTATATACTATTTAATTTTAGATTTATTTACAATAATTCATTTTTAAGATTGTTAGTGCAACTATTCATGTCCAGTCCATTGCTCGTGGGCTACATAATTCGTGGAGAAAATATATGCTTGAAGAAAATAGACAAGTGTAATTATTCATACGTATTTCATGTTTATGAAGTATCAATTTTAAGTACGACAATCCAACTATTTTTTCATTTTCAACTGCCAATGCATGCAGCTAATTGTGACTGGTAACAAAGGCCAAATTATTCAATAATTTAACTTATTGAGTCTTTTATTATATATAACTCCTGACAAAAGGAAGAAAGTAAGAAATAATTACAGGAAGCTTAACCAAAAGGAGATATAGCTCAATGGTTATATTTTAGATGATATTTCTAAGAAATACGGGGTTCGACTCCCTGCATCTCCAAATATATTTTTTTAATCACTAGGAAGCTTTATACTGGAATTAATAACCTTACATATATATATATATATATATATAATAAAAATAACCATTTACTAACAATAGTAGTAAAAACTTTTAGATACATTTAATGCATACTCGTTTTTGGAAACTTTTTAAATATATGCATTAATTGTTCTATATACACTTTTTCAAATAAGATCAAATTAGATATGATCATAAATATTGTTTTCTCAAATAAATTTTATTAACAGCTACAATAATTCAATGATATCCATTTTAATAAATTCGAAGATTGATTTTCTGTGATTCATGTTGATAATACTTTTGTCAAGATAAATATTAAAATATATTTTAATTTCTAACCGTAATATTAAATTTTTTTCTTCAGAAATATTCATCTTTTTATGTAAAAATATTTATAGCAAATTGTAATAGGTTAGTTTGGATTCTTTCTTTTAATTAATCAGCCGGAAACAAGTTGGTCAATTAATATTTGCCAATATAATTTTTTTATTAATCTTTATGTAAAAGATAAATTAATTTTTAAATTAATATAATTTGCCATTTAAGAGATAATGACCAGATATATTAAATAGTTTTACTATTAGTCAAAATTTAAAATTGAAACAGAAAAGTATTTTTTAGAATTTATTTGTATATTGTTAGCAACCATGGATATTTTTTTTACCATTTTTTATTTGGATAATAAAATTATTGTAAATATATTTTCATTGCAGAGTATGCTAAATAACTATAAATCTTTATAGTGCAAATTCAAAAATTTTGATTATTGAAGCGATTGAGTTTTTTGCATTTATTAAATCAGAGTTGTCTAATTAGTATACAAAAGTAAATTCTAAAAAAACATGTGTGTATATTTTGTAAAATATATATACACTATTTAATCTTAGATTTATTTACAATAATTCATTTTTAAGATTCTTAGTGCAATTGATCATGTCCAGTCCATTGCTCGTGGGCTCCATAATTCTTGGAGAATATATGTGCTTGAAGAAAATAGACAAGTGTAATTATACATACGTATTTCATTTTATGAAGTATCAAATTTTAAGTACGATATTCCAGCTATTTTTTCACTTTAAACTGCCCATGCATACAACTAATTGTGCCTGGTAACAAAGGCCAAATTATTCTATAATTTTTAACTTAACGAGTCTTTTATGTTATATAACTCATGACAAAAGGATAAAAGTAAGAAAATAATTACAGGAAGCTTAACCAAAAGAAAATGTAGCTCAATGGTTATATTTCAGATGAAATTTCTAAGAAATACGGGGTTCGACTCCCCGCATCTCCAAAACTATATTTTTTTTAATTATCAGGAAACTTTATACTGGAATTTATAACCTTATATCTATATATATATACACTTATATATATATTAATATTAATATATATATATATAATAAGAATAATCATTTACTAAAAATAGTAGTAAAAACTTTTAGAAGCATTTAATGCATACTCTTTTTTGGAAACTTTTTAAACATATGCATTACTTGCTTCTATATACACCTTTTCAAATAAGATCAAATCAGATATGATCATAAATATTGTTTCCTTAAATAAATATTATTAACATCCACCAAAATTCAATGATATCCATTTTAATAAATTCCAAGATTAATTTTCTGTGATTCATGTTGTAATACTTTTGTCAAGATAAATATTAAAACATGTTTTAAGTTCTAACCGTCATAGTAATTTTTTTTTCAGAAATATTCAATTTTTATCTAAAAAATATTTATAGCAAATTGTAATAGATTAGTTAGGATTCTTTCTTTTAACGAATCAACCGGAATCAAGTTGGTCAATTAATATTTGCCAATACAATTTTTTTCTTAATCTTTATTTCGTTATATGTTAAAAATAAATTAATTTACAAATTAATATAATTTATCATTTAAGAGATAATGACCAGATATATTAAATAGTTTTACTATTGGTCAAAATTTAAAATTGAAACATAGAACTATTTCTTAGAATTTATTTGTATATTATTAGCAACCATGGATATTTTATACCATTTATTTATTTTGATTTCTTTCTATAATGAAATTATTGTAAATATATTTTCATTAAGAGTATGGTAAATAAACTATAAATCCTTATAATGCAAATTCGAAAATTTTTGAAACGATTCGGTTTCTGGCATTTCCTATCAAAGTTGTTTAATTAGCATACAAAAATAAATTCTTAAAAAACATGTGTGTATACTTTGTAAAATATTTATACACTATTTAATTTTAGATTTATTTACAATAATTCATTTTTAAGATTGTTAGTTCAACTATTCATGTCCAGTCCATTGCTCGTGGGCTACAAAATTCGTCGAGAAAATATATGATTGAAGAAAATAGACAAGTGTAATTATTCATACGTATTTCATGTTTATGAAGTATCAATTTTAAGTACGACAATCCAACTATTTTTTCACTTTAAACTGCCAATGCATGCAGGTAATTGTGACTGGTAACAAAGGCAGATTATTCTATAATTTTAACTTATTGAGTCTTTTATTATATATAACTCCTGACAAAAGGAAGAAACTAAGAAATAATTACATGAAGCTTAACCAAAAGGAGATGTAGCTCAATGGTTATATTTCAGATGATATTTCTAAGAAATACGGGGTTCGACTCCCCGCATCTCCAAAAATATTTTTTTTAATCACCAGGAAGTTTTATACTGGAATTAATAACCTTACATATATATATATATATATATATATATATATATATATATAATAAAAATAACCATTTACTAAAAATAGTAGTAAAAACTTTTATAAACATTTAATGCATACTCTTTTTTGGAAACTTTTTAAATATATGCATTAATTGCTTCTATATACACTTTTTCAAATAAGATCAAATTAAATATGATCGTAAATATTGTTTTCTCAAATAAATTTTATTAACATCTACAATAATTCAATGATATCCATTTTAATAAATTCCAAGATTGATTTTCTATGATTCATGTTGATAATACTTTTGTCAAGATAAATATTAAAATATATTTTAAGTTCTAACCGTAATATTAAATTTTTTTCTTCAGAAATATTCACTTTTTATCTAAAAATATTTATAGCAAATTGTAATAGATTAGTTTGGATCCTTTCTTTTAATTAATCAGCCGGAATCAAGTTGGTCTATTAATATTTGCCAATATAACTTTTTTCTTAATCTTTATGTAAAAGATAAATCAATTTTCAAATTAATATAATTTACCATTTAAGAGATAATGACCAGATATATTAAATAGTTTTACTATTGGTCAAAATTTAAAATTGAAACAGAAAAGTATTTTTTTGAATTTATTTGTATATTGTTAGCAACCATAGATATTTTTTTTACCTTTTTTTATTTTGATTTCTTTCTATAATGAAATTATTGTAAATATATTTTCATTGCAGAGTATGCTAAATAACTATAAATCCTTATAGTGCAAATTCAAAAATTTTGATTATTGAAGCGATTGAGTTTTTTGAATTTATTAAATCAGAGTTGTCTAATTAGTATACAAAAATAAATTCTAAAAAAACATGTGTGTATATTTTGTACAATATATATACAGTATTTAATCTTAGATTAATTTACAATAATTCATTTCTTAAGATTCTTAGTGCAATTGATCATGTCCAGTCCATTGCCCGTGGGCTCCATAATTCTTGGAGAATATATGTGCTTGAAGAAAACAGACAAGTGTAATTATACATACGTATTTCATGTTATGAAGTATCAAATTTTAAGTACGATATTCCAACTATTTTTTCACTTTAAACTGCCCATGCATACAACTAATTGTGACTGGTAACAAAGGCCAAATTATTCTATAATTTTTATCTTAATGAGTCTTTTATTTTATATAACTCCTGACAAAAGGATAAAAGTAAGAAAATAATTACAGGAAGCTTAA
The DNA here is from genome assembly GCA_902706635.1 of Striga hermonthica. Classification (NCBI taxonomy): domain Eukaryota; kingdom Viridiplantae; phylum Streptophyta; class Magnoliopsida; order Lamiales; family Orobanchaceae; genus Striga; species Striga hermonthica. The sequence goes on along the minus strand of CACSLK010011892.1, from coordinate 4,805 downwards.
CCGAAAGGAAATGTAGCTCAATGGTTATATTTCAGATGAAATTTCTAAGAAATCTGGGGTTCGACTCCTCGCATCTCCAAAAATATATTTTTTTAATTACCAGGAAACTTTATACTGGAATTTATAACCTTATATCTATATATATATATATACACTTATATATATTAATATATATAATAAGAATAACCATTTACTAAAAATAGTAGTAAAAACTTTTAGAAGCATTTAATGCGTACTCTTTTTTTTAAATATATGCATTAATTGCTTCTATATATAATTTTTCGAATAAGATCAAATCATATATGATCATAAATATTGTTTCCTTAAATAAATATTATTAACATCTGCAAAAATTCAATGATATCCATTTTAATAAATTCCAAGATTAATTTTCTTTGATTCATGTTGTAATACTTTTGTCAAGATAAATATTAAAACATATTTTAAGTTCTAACCGTAATAGTAATTTTTTTTTTCAGAAATATTCACTTTTTATCTAAAAAATATTTATAGAAAATTGTAATAGATTAGTTAGGATTCTTTGTTTTAATGAATCAGCCGGAATCAAGTTGGTCAATTAATATTTGCCAATACAATTTTTTTCTTAATCTGTATTTTGTTATATGTTAAAAATTAATTAATTTTCAAATTAATATAATTTATCATTAAAGAGATAATGACCAGATATATTAAATAGTTTTACTATTGGTCAAAATTTAAAATTGAAACATATAACTATTTCTTAGAATTTATTTGTATATTATTAGCAACCATGGATATTTTATATACCATTTATTTATTTTGATTTCTTTCTATAATGAAATTATTGTTAATATATTTTCATTAAGAGTATGGTAAATAAACTATAAATCCTTATAATGCAAATTTGAAAATTTTTGTTATTGAAATGATTCGGTTTTTGGCATTTCCTATCAAAGTTGTTTAATTAGCATACAAAAATAAATTCTTAAAAAACATGTGTGTATACTTTGTAAAATATTTATACACTATTTAATTTTAGATTCATTTACAATAATTCATTTTTAAGATTGTTAGTGCAACTATTCATATCCAGTCCATTGCTCGTGGGCTACATAATTCGTAGAGAAAATATATGATTGAAGAAAATAGAGAAGTGTAATTATACATACGTATTTCATGTTTATGAAGTATCAATTTTAAGTACGACAATCCAACTATTTTTTCATTTTAAACTGCCAATGCATGCAGCTAATTGAGACTGGTAACAAAGGCCAAATTATTCTATAATTTTTAACTTAATGAGTCTTTTATTTTATATAACTCCTGACAAAAGGATAAAAGTAAGAAAATAATTACAGGAAGCTTAACCGAAAGGAAATGTAGCTCAATGGTTATATTTCAGATGAAATTTCTAAGAAATACGGGGTTCGACTCCCCACATCTCCAAAAATATATTTTTTTAATTACCAGAAAACTTTATACTGGAATTTATAACCTTATATCTATATATATATACACTTATATATATTAATATATATATTAAAAGCCAACCTATTTACCAAAAGTCAAACTTAATTAATGCATTATCAAGCATTGAAAAGTCCGTGTTTTTTTATGTTTGGAATCTTTTTTAATCTAAATTAAATAATAAAGAGATAAATATCTGATCTGATGTTAAAACATATTTCACGCCTCTTTCCCAAATAAAAACTGATTTCACGCGTTTTTTGGTGTGGAATCTTTTTTAAATGCAATTACAAATTATAATTATTTATACATGATGATAAGATCGGTCAACATAGTTATCTCCTTCCCAAATGAAAACATATTTCACACGTTTTAGTTGTTTGGATTTTATTTAAATGCAATATATTTTAAATTATAATGCGATAAATATCTTATTTGATTTGTTACTACAGATAATGATATGATTTTACTTGACATTATCTCTACATATAATTCAATAAACCAATTATAAAATAAAAATCTCCCGATACTGAATCAATGTGTTCCTCTATTTCAACCTGCGAAAAAACAAAAAATAGATCAGTGTGTCATCTACAACAATGAATGAAGGATTTGGCTTAATCAAACAAGTTAATAGGAGGTCTTTAATAATGTTGTGTACAATGAGGTCTTTAATAATATATGATTGTTTCTTTGGCGAATACTATTTTATTGTACAATTATCCTGCGTATTGTAAAGCTTTTATTGAATATTGCATCTTATAATATAATATTTCCCAAATAAATATATCTCGTGCCCCGCACAGCTCACGTACTATATATATCGCGTACATTTTTCTTTATTCATTTATATAATTGTAAGGTTGGATAAATGACCTTAAAATTGTGCACCCCGTGCATCGCATGGACTCTGTACTAGTATATATAATAAGAATAACCATTTACTAAAAATAGTAGTAAAAACTTTTAGAAGCATTTAATGCGTACTCTTTTTTGGAAATGTTTTTAAATATATGCATTAATTGCTTCTATATATACTTTTTCGAATAAGATCAAATCATATATGATCATAAATATTGTTTCCTTAAATAAATATTATTAACATCTACAAAAATTCAATGATATCCATTTTAATAAATTCCAAGATTAATTTTATGTGATTCATGTTGTAATACTTTTGTCAAGATAAATATTAAAACATATTTTAAGTTCTAACCGTAATAGTAATTTTTTTTCAGAAATATTCACTTTTTGTCTAAAAAATATTTATAGCAAATTGTAATAGATTAGTTAGGATTCTTTGTTTTAATGAATCAGCAAAAATCAAGTTGGTCAATTAATATTTGCCAATACAATTTTTTTCTTAATCTGTATTTTATTATATGTTAAAATTAATTAATTTTCAAATTAATATAATTTACCATTAAAGAGATAATGACCAGATATATTAAATAGTTTTACTATTGGTCAAAATTTAAAATTGAAACATATAACTATTTCTTAGAATTTATTTGTATATTATTAGCAACCATGGATATTTTATATACCATTTATTTTGATTTCTTTCTATAATGAAATTATTGTAAATATATTTTCATTAAGAGTATGGTAAATAAACTATAAATCCTTACAATGCAAATTTGAAAATTTTTGTTATTGAAACGATTCGGTTTTTGGCATTTCCTATCAAAGTTGTTTAATTAGCATACAAAAATAAATTCTTAAAAAACATGTGTGTATACTTTGTAAAATATTTATACACTATTTAATTTTAGATTCATTTACAATAATTCATTTTTAAGATTGTTAGTGCAACTATTCATATCCAGTCCATTGCTCGTGGGCTACATAATTCGTAGAGAAAATATATGATTGAAGAAAATAGAGAAGTGTAATTATACATACGTATTTCATGTTTATGAAGTATCAATTTTAAGTACGACAATCCAACTATTTTTTCATTTTAAATTGCCAATGCATGCAGCTAATTGAGACTGGTAACAAAGGCCAAATTATTCTATAATATTTAACTTATTGAGTCTTTTATTATATATAACTCCTGACAAAAGGAAGAAGGTAAGAAAATAATTACAGGAAGTTTATCCTAAAGGAGATGTAGCTCAATGATTATATTTCAAATAAAATTTCTAAGAAATACGGGGTTCAACTCCCCGCATCACCAAAAATATTTTTTGTAATTAACAGGAAACTTTATACTAGAATTAATAACCTTAAATCTATATATATATATATATATATATATATTATATATTATATATAATGAGAAAACCATTTACTAAAAATAGTAGTAAAAACTTTTAGAATCATTTAATGCATACACTTTTTTGGAAACTTTTTAAATATATGCATTAATTGCTTCTATATATACTTTCTCAAATAAGATCAGATCAGATATGATCATAAATATTGTTTCCTTAAATAATTTTTATTAACATCTGCAATAATTCAATGATATCCATTTTAATAAATTTCAATATTGATTTTCTGTGAGTCATGTTGATAATACATTGTCAAGATAAATATTAAAACATATTTTAAGTTCTAATAGTAATATTAATTTTTTTTCACAATTATTCACTTTGTATCTAAAAATATTTATATCAAATTGTAATAGATTAGGTAGAAGTCTTTCTTTTTGTTAATCGGCCAGAATCAAGTTGGTGAATTTATATTTGCCAATATAATTTTTTTTTTAATCTTTATTTCGTTATATGTAAAAAATAAATTAATTTTCAAATTAATATAATTTAACATTTAAGAGATAATGACCAGGTATATTAAATAGTTTTACTATTGGTCAGAATTTAAAATTGAGACACATAACTATTTTTTAGAATTTATTTGTATATTATAACAAAGACCAAATTATATTATAATTTTTAACAAAGGCCAAATTATATTATAACAAAGGCCAAATTTATTTGTATATTATAACAAAGGCCAAATTATATTATAATTTTTAACATATAGCTAATTGTGACTGGTAACAAAGGCCAAATTATATTATAATTTTTAACTTATTGAGTTTTTTATTATATATAACTCCTGAAAAAAGGAAGAAAGTAAGAAAATAATTATAAGAAGCTTAACCAAAAGGAGATGTAGCTCAATGATTATATTTTAGATGAAATTTCTATGAAATACGTGGTTCGACTCCCCACATCTCCAAAAATATTGTTTGTAATTACCAAGAAGCTTTATACTGAAATTATTAACCTTAAATATATATATATATAATAATAATAATAATAATAATAATAATAATAATAATAATAATAATAATAATAATAATAATCATTTACTAAAAATAGTAGTAAGAACTTTTAGAAGCATTT
>CACSLK010011848.1:18757-32627 GCA_902706635.1 Striga hermonthica | reverse complement strand
TACACTTATTTTCCTCGACTTTTTTAAACGTGTACGATTTTGCTTCGAAACACGATGGGGAGATCAATATATATTATCCACATCAACTAATGGTGTCGTGCCCGAAAACAAGTCTTTCCAGAGACGTTACGTACATTTTCGTACTTGCCTCTATTTACCCTTATTTTCTCGACTTTTTTAAACGTGTACGATTTTGCTTCAAAACACGATAGGGCGATAAATATATGTTATCCACATCAAATAATGGTGCCGTGTTCGAAAACAACTCTTTCCGGAGACATTGCTTACATTTTTCGTACTTGCCCGCATTTACACTTATTTTCCTCGACTTTTTTAAACGTGTATTATTTTGCTTCGAAACACGATGGGGCGATAAATATATATTATCCACATCAAATAATAGTGCCGTGTCCGAAAACAAGTCTTTCTGGAGACGTTGCGTACATTTTCATACTTGCCCCTATTTACCCTTATTTTCCTCGACTTTTTTAAACGTGTACCATTTTTCTTCAAAACACGATGGGGCATTAAATATATGTTATCAACATCAAATAATGGTGTCGTGTTCGAAAACAAGTCTTTTCGGAGACGTTGCATACATTTTTGTACTTGCCTATTTACCCTTATTTTCCTCGACTTTTTAAATGTGTACGATTTTACTTCAAAACACGATGGGGTGATAACATATCAAATACAGGTGTCGTGTTCGAAAACAAGTCTTTCCGGAGACGTTGCGTACATTTTCGTACTTGCCCATTATCCTTATTTTTCTCGACTTTTTTAAACGTGTACGATTTTGTTTCAAAAGATGGTAGGGCGATAAATACATATTATCCACATCAAATAGTGGTGCCGTGTTCGAGAATAAGTCTTTCCGAAGACGTTGCGTACATTTTCGTACTTGCCCCTATTTACCCTTATTTTTCTCGACTTTTTAAACGTGTACGATTTTGCTTCAAAACACGATGGGGCAATAAATATATATTATCTACATCAAATAATGGTGCCGTGTTCGAAAACAAGTCTTTCCGGAGACGTTGCGTACATTTTTGTGCTTGCCCCTGTTTACCCTTATTTTCCTCCGCTTTTTTAAACATGTACGATTTTTTTTCAAAACACGATGGGGCGATAAATATATGTTATCCACATCAAATAATAGTGACGTGTTCCAACACAAGTCTTTCTGGAGACGTTGCGTACATTTTTGTACTTGCCCCCATTTACTCTTATTTTTCTCGACTTTTTAAATGTTTACGATTTTTCTTTGAAACACGATGGGGCGACTAATATATGTTATCCACATCAAATAATGGTGTCGTGTTCGAAAACAAGTCTTTTCGGAGACGTTGCTTACATTTTTCATACTTGCCCCCATTTATCCTTAATTTCCTCGACTTTTTTGAACGTGTACGATTTTGCTTTGAAACACAATGGGGCGATAATATATGTTATCCACATCAAATAATGGTGTCGTGTTTGAAAACAACTCTTTCGGGAGACATTGCTTACATTTTTCGTACTTGCCCCCATTTACACTTATTTTCCTCGACTTTTTTAAACATGTATTATTTTGCTTCGAAACACGATGGGGCGATAAATATATATTATCCACATCAAATAATAGTGCCGTGTCCGAAAACAAGTCTTTCTGGAGACGTTGCGTACATTTTCGTACTTCCCCCATTTACCCTTATTTTCCTCGAACTTTTTAAACGTGTACCATTTTTCTTTAAAACACGATGGGGCAATAAATATATGTTATCAACATCAAATAATGGTGCCGTGTTCGAAAACAAGTCTTTCCGGAGACATTGCATACATTTTCGTACTTTTCTATTTACCCTTATTTTCCTCGACTTTTTAAACGTGTACGATTTTACTTCAAAACACGATGGGGCGATAACATATCAAATATAGGTGTCGTGTTTGAAAACAAGTCTTTCCGGAGACGTTGCGTACATTTTCGTACTTGCCCCTATTTACCCTTATTTTTCTCGACTTTTTTAAACGTGTACGGTTTTTCTTCAAAACACGATGGGCCAATAAATATATGTTATCCACATCAAACAATGGTGCCTTATTCGAAAACAAGTCTTTCCGGAGACGTTGCGTACATTTTCGTACTTGCCCCTATTTACCCTAATTTTTCTCGACTTTTTTAAACGTGTACGATTTTGCTTCAAAACACGATAGGGCAATCAATATATGTTATCCACATCAAATAATGGTGCCTTATTCGAAAACAAGTCTTTCCGCAGACGTTGCGTACATTTTCGTACTTGCCCCTATTTACCCTTATTTTCCTTGACTTTTTTAAACGTGTACGATTTTGCTTCAAAACATGATGGGGCGATAAATATATGTTATCCACATCAAATAATAGTGTCGTTTTCGAAAACAAGTCTTTCCGGTGACGTTGCATACATTTTCGTACTTGCCCCTATTTACTCTTATTTTTCTAGACATTTTTATACGTGTACAATTTTGCTTTGAAACACGATGGGGCGATAAATATATATTATCCACATCAAATAATGGTCCGGTTTCAGAAACAAGTCTTTCCAGAGACATTACGTACAGTTTTGTACTTGTCCCTATTTACAGTATTTTTCTCGACTTTTTTAAACGTGTACAATTTTGCTAACACTATGGGGAAATAAATATATGTTATCCGCATCAAATAATGGTGTCGTGTTCGCAAACTAGTTTTTCCGGAGACGCTGCGTACATTTTCGTACTTGCCCCTATTTACCGTATTTTGCTCGACTTTTTAAACGTGTACGATTTTGCTTCAAAACACTATGGGGAAATAAATATATGTTATCCACATCAAATAATGGTGACGTGTTCGAAAACAAGTCTTTCCGGAGACGTTGCGTACATTTTCGCACTTGCCCCTATTTACTCTTATTTTTCTCGACTTTTTTAAACGCATACAATTTTGCTTCAGAACACGATGGGTCGATAAATATATGTTATTCACATCAAATAATGGTGCCGTGTTCGAAAACAAGTCTTTCCGGAGACGTTGCTACATTTTCGTACTTGCCCCTATTTACCCTTATTTTCCTCGATTTTTTAAACATGTACGATTTTGCATCAAAACACGATAGGCCGATAAAATATATGTAATCCACATCAAATAATGGTGCCGTGTTCGATAACAAGTCTTTCCGTAGACGTTGCGTACATTTTCTTACTTGCCCTATTTACCCTTATTTTCTTTGACTTTTTTAAACGTGTACGATATTACTTAAAAACACGATGGGGCGATAAATATATGTTATCCACATCAAATAATAGTGCCGTGTTCGAAAACAAGTCTTTCCAGAGACGTTGCGTACATTTTCGTACTTGCCCCCATTTACCATTATTTCCCTCGAATTTTTTAAATGTGTACAATTTTTCTTAAAAACACAATGGGGCGATAAATATATGTTCCACATCAAATAATGGTGTAGTACTCGAAAACAAGTCTTTCTGTAGACGATGCTTACATTTTTCGTACTTGCCCCCATTTACCCTTATTTTCCTCGACTTTTTTAAACGTGTACGATTTTGCTTCAAAACACGATGGGACGATAAATATATATTATTCACATCAAATAATGGTGTCGTGTTCAAAAACAAGTCTTTCCGGAGACGTTGCTTACATTTTTGGCACTTGCTACCATTTGCCATTATTTTCCTCGACTTTTTAGAACATGTACAATTTTGCTTCGAAACACGATGAGGCGATAAATATATAGTATCCTCATCAAATAATGGTGTCGTTTTCAAAAACATGTCTTTCCGAAGACGTTGCCTACATTTTCGTACTTTCCCCTACTTACCCTTACTTTCCTCGACTTTTTCAAACATGTACAATTTTGCTTCAAAACACGATGGGGAAATACATATATGTTATCCACATCAAATAATGGTGTCGTGTTCGAAAACAAGTCTTTCCGGAGACGTTGTGTACATTTTTGTACTTGCCCCTATTTACCCTTATTTCCTTGAATTTTTTTAAATGTGTACGATTTTGCCTCAAAACCTGATGGCGCAATAAATATATGTTATCCACATCAAATAATGGTGTCGTGTTCTAAAACAAGTCTTTCCGGAGACGTTACTGTTAGAGGTATGCTGTAAAAGCTCCTATTTACAGATTCTATCAATTTCATTTTGATCTGGCCATCATGTTTCGGTCAAAGTGCATATGCTTGCAGTTTATTTATTTATGCAATCATATTCCATGTCATATATTGAGGTAATGTGGTTCGAAGAGTTTCTAACAGAAAGATCACCTATCGGTTCCTTATAAGACTAAACTATTCATTCACAGTCTAGAGTGGCAGTGAGACCCCACTTGGAAAAAGACTGTAGTGTATTCTTGATTCAGTTGGTCTTTGACTGAAGGATTACACTAGCACTTATGTTAAGTGTTGAACAGGACCACGGAAGGATAAGATTATGAGACTCGCTGACCGTTGTTGTAATCTAGACCTTCAGTAATTGATGCGTACTCTTAAGCTGTAAGATAATATAAAATGGGCATATGTATTCATTACTTATTTATTTGATTTATCAACGGTGATTCCTATTTTGCTAGGATGGCATACTCGGTATTTTGGTAAATAAGTGTGTTTATATGATGTGATGTTAAAAATTATTTACGGTCATTGTGTCCCAGTGCCCTGGGATGATGACGTCCCCGAAATGAGCTCAGGAAGGAATATTATGTCAAGCCCTGCAGGCGGATGTGTTATCCGGCATAATGATTAAGGATCTGAGTGGTACTAGTTTCGGAAATGAATAAGAAGTTGATTAATTATTTTGTCAGTAATTTAATTAATCAACGGACGTTATATCTTAAACATGGGGAGATAAATCGATCAATTGGATTAATATATTTAATCAGTGGAAACGAATTAATTGTAATTCGGATCTAAATGGGGAGAGCAATAATATTATTCTAGTGGAATATTTTATTATTTAATTCCAAGATTAGGAATTAGGAATTAATTATATTCCATAATTCCCTAAGGATGGGAATATTCCTTCTAGAATATTTAGCACCTCCTTTAGGTCCCTATTGTAGCTTATAAATACACTAGGTCTCCTAACCTCTTGGATATGCTTTACACGTTTTTCTCCCCGAAGGGCTAGAGAAATTCGGCCTCTTCAAGCGAGAAAGAAAGAGAGAGATTCTTCTTCGAGAGAAAATTCGGTTAGCACCGTAAGGTGTTAGAAGAAGATGATCAAGAGTTTTTGGGAAATCTAATAAATCGCTCCACCAAGATTTATTAGAGATCGTGTAAAGGTAATACAATAGAAGATTCGAAGATTGCTGATTCATATTCCGTTTGATAAATTATTTTCCGGTCAGATTTTACTGTTCGCGCATTAGCCAAATTTCCGCGCCCAGGTGTCCAGAAATCGTGTTGTGGCTCCCAGGTTTTTAGTTCGCGCTCACTACTTCAAAATTTGCCATGTCCAATTGCCAGAACACGGCTTGTAGCGCAGCGGTCTTCTGGGCGCCTTCTCCGTGCGAGGTCGCGGGTTCGAGTGCCTTTATTGCGAAGCAACAGAATTTTTTGGATTAAGTGCACGGGCTTTGAGGCCCGCAGTGAGCCCGCGCGCCCTCACAGCTTCCAGCCCGCGCCAAGCCCGTTCGCAGCCCGCACCAGGCCCGCGATACCCTCACAACTCAGCCCGCGAAACGCCCAGTTCAAGCCCGCGAGTTGTCCTGCTTCTTCAGCCCGTCTCCAGCGGCCCAAGTGCGCGAGTCTCCGCGGCCCACATGCGCTCCAGCGGCCCAGCGACTTGGAAAGCAGCCAGGGTGTTCCAGACCGGCCCAGAAGCGTCTAGCTCGGTCCAACGAAGGTCAGACTGGTCCAGACCGGTCCAGCACACACCAGAAGCGGTTCAACTCGGTCCAAAATCCCCGGTCCAGGATGGTTCCCGAGCAGTCCGATTCACTTACCGAAGGTCCAAGATGATCCGATGAGCTTGATGAGCAATTGGAGCACCTTGACAACTCGATTAGAATCGATAAAGGCCAAGTCTAGCCGCCCATTAGACTTTGGTGTTCAGACGATCTCCATCAACGAAAATCAGAAACGTCTCAGAGTCGGCAAAAATTTTAAACCGTAAGTCCTAATCCTAACTATAGATTCCGCTGCGTTAGGATTTATTATTCAATAGATTTGAATGTGCACATTGTCGACGTTCCTAATAGAACCCAACAACTGGTATCAGAGTCCAAGCTAATTCGACTTTGTGCACTATTCGAATTAGGGCGTACATGATATATGTGAATTAATTATGTACAGACGCAGCGCATAATATATTAGAATTGCAAATAAGTGTGTTTGCATGTATTCTTGAATCCGACTATTATGGCCCGCATGTATGTTTGTTTTTTCATTCATGTATGTCGTTTTAAAAGCCTCGAGCATGTCGAGGATTTTTGGGTTGGTGAATGTTTGTAATAATTTATTCGCGCGGTGGGACACTGCGTAGTTTAAATGCTTTACTAGATCATTCATGTACGACCCCTGCGTGGGCCATAGGATCAATGTATGTAATTATATTATGTAATTGTTCGTTGGACCCGGTAAGCGCGGACATTTCTCGACAAGACGAGGCAGGCTACCCCGCGAACTCGTAGTTGATGGGATACGTGGTACTGTGCAAATGCAGACATACTCGTAGGCAGTTTGCTGTCAGATACGAGCATTGTTAAGGTGTTTGCAGACGGATACGCACGGACCCAGGTCAACAGAAGTACGGGCGACGGCGGCAGTAGGCACATGCCCACGGAGAAGACCCGATGGCGACTTTCCCGATGACGACTTGTTCAAGACGAAAAGTGGGAGTCACGGCGAAAAAGGAAATTCCAAGTCCTGAATCGGAAGACCCAGTTCAACAAGGACTAGACTGCGTTTCCCGAAAGATTGGAGATTGATTAAAATGACCATGATAGTTGGATCTTAGTTCCTCGTTTATTATTGCCTATTAATCATGCATGTCCTTATGTGATTTAATTGCTCTATGTGCAAATTGAATTATTAGGAGCATGTTTAAGAAAATCCCTTTAAACTAAAAATTATATTAAGTGTGTAATGGGTTGAAATAAATAACATCCAAGGCCTCCATTATAGGTTTGTCAGTGAAGTGATTTAAATCGAGCCCAAAAGACGTTTTATTTCACAGTTCACAAGGACAAATCATCTTCGGGATGGTTATAGTGAGCTATTTTAAAAGCGTACGGGTCACCTAAAGGTGGACGTATAATTTTGGTAGTAAATTTAGTACAAATTAATGGGTTACACTTAAAGTGCAAATAATTACGATATTACCAAAGGATAAGGTCCTTTTTATTCTTATAAAATTTATTTATAAGTTGATTGCGCTGCCAAAAGTTCGACCGACTATTAGTTAAGTATTGCTTGGCAGTATGTTAAGCTAATGGGATTTATCCCTCCTCTTGCGACGGTTTGAACCGTAGACGTCCACACTCAGTGGCCTGCGGGGATTCGGTGTTTTGAGGTGCCGTTGAATATATTCAAATGTTATTTTGAAGGGATCAATATTTGATGATTCGAAAACACTTGACTAAGTAAAGACTATGTTTGCATGATCCCAGGAATTCAAAATGTCTTTTCAATCTGTTGTCCGTAATACTCAAAGATAATTTACTTGTTCAAACATGATTAGAAATAGAACTTGGATAGTGTTTAGTTTTGCTGAAGAATACAAGCCGAATGGCATGTGTATCTAGTTTAAGCGAAATAGACATAGAAAGATGAACTGTCCTATCCTTAATACAAAAAAGGTAAATCTTATTCACTGGGAAGTCGAAGCATTTTAATTGGTGTTATCTATCAGTGCCTGGTATGTAGATACGTAACCACTAATTATGTAAAAAGGTTTCAGTGAACCAATCGACATGTGAAGGTTGAATTACCATTTAGAATGGGCTAGCTACGGAAGTAGCAACTATTGCAGTGGGAGTTATCTATTAAATAGAATTTTGGTTATTGAGTAATTGTCTTTTCGTACCAAGTTTTAGAAAGAACTCGTGTTCAGTTTCTAAATTGTGTATGGGTAAAAACGAGATGTTCTATCCATTTGATACGTGGGTAGACAATTTGTAAACTCAAGGAACCAAAATATCCCACAGTGCAATAAATAACACATCGACTAGAACCAATAAGAAGAAAGCTCCTTCAATAAATGAATCATTACATTACTTGGAATCTAGTGTTTGGAATTTTAGTATTAGTAGAATTCAAAAGTGGATAGCCACTGAACTCATGGGTTCTTTGGGAATGGATGAAACTATCAGACCTACGAATTATACTTGGTAGCTAAAATCACAAAAATGACCCTTTAAAGGTCGAGGGATTTAGATGCCAAATAAATGTTAAAAATGGTTTATCCAATTTGTAAAGTTCTATGGTTTTAGGACAAAAGATAGTTTTGAATATTTTTCTTCGAAGAAATTTGTTCAAAACAGGGTACATTAAGTGACATTCCATAAGTTTGAGTACATCGAAAGAGTGCAATGGCAGTTATGGAAAGATGTGGAGTTTAATATATCAGTGGCATTACGATTGAAATCGTAGTGACTAATACCTTTTGGAAAATCATAGAAATACTAATTGGATATTGAGATTCGATCTCAATGTGTTTCACCTGGTTCATTGGAACAGGACGGTGTAACAAGACCGAAGGAAAATGTATCTCAGGAAGATTGGTTATGTCAGTGATGAGTTATTAGGAATTTTGCTTTTTCGTATTGGAGTTGTGCAAATAGCAAGATTAGTTCTGAACATAATCTTATCTAAGTTTAGTAGTCATTACTCTAAATGAACTGTTGACAAGACTTAGGTCTTGACAGGAACATATTCAGATTCAGAGCTTTTCAGCACACGTGCTGGAAAGTTGATACTAATAGGATTGGAAAGGATGTTCGGAAATTAGGCTATTTGTGGGATACTTCATGGTAACGAGAAATGAGTGGATTATTATAGTACTAATAGTCAGAATATGTTCGTTAGCGCGAATGTATGATTTTTAGAGGAATACTAAGTAATAAATCACTATGTTCATTTGTAGAATTGTTTTAAGGAAAGATAAAGGTAAAAGTTCAACTTTGTTACCAAATGTACAAATGTGATACCACAAGGAAAAACTGCAACACGTATTTTGTGCTATACACCCTTGCAGAGGGAACCTCGTTGTAGTGGGAGGGTTGCAAGATAACTCTATTCGTGATAATAAGAGAGTCGTTGGACTCAGTCTGTATTAATCACTAGTTCATGGAATTCATGTTTTGAGAAAGTCTCGGACTTAGTCTATAGTAAACTTGAATCGATCCCTAGTTATACAATAAGGATATCCAAGACAAGGATGCATAAAATTAGCAAAGTTTCAATGATTTCTGATTTAGGGTCATGGGCTTTTATCAGATCTGGGTTCTTATAGAATTACCAAGTAGCAAACTTGCTATTGGACGAAATTTATAAGTGAAGACTTTAGTACAAGGCTTGTTGTGAAATAGCAAACTCAGAAAGAAAGGGATCTATTATGAGTTAGTTTTTCACCAGTAGCCGTGTTTAAGTCTGTATATAGAAAGGCTTGTTGTGAAATGGTGAACTCAGAAAGAATGAGATCTATTATGAGTTTATTATTTCACTGGTTGCCGAATTAAAGCTGATGCCATTCATATAAGTTATAAGTTAGGCAAAGTGGTTGTCAAGACATTTTCCTTAACCGGAAGTCTTGTAGGAATATCCACGGAGCAGCACCCAGAAGTTTTCATTGAAAAGGGCTAAGAGCATTTAGTCAGTAGGCTGACAAAGTCCATTTAAAGGACTGTGGTGGGCCGATCATTTGGTTGATAAGTTCGAATCGTGGATTTGATCATCAGCCAAATGAGCATTGTGTGTGGCGAAATGGAAACGTGGTGGTATTTTTGTACTATGCGTAAACAACATTTCGATCACTGGAGACAGTGTAAAGATGTTGACTTACACAAGGGTATATTTATCCAAGTAGTTGGACATGAAAGATTCATAATCAACAGATATTCTTGAGATTGAGGTTCACAAGAAAGATTTGTTGCGATTGTCCCAATTTTCAAGTCTAGACTATCATAAGGCTCATTCTATTTGCATGATACAGAGGCAGTCCTTATGCATGGCAAGCGGAAGCCTAGTATATGCAATAGATGAGGCCTGATATTTATTTGCAAGATTAGTAAATATCGAAGTAATCCTAGATGGGAGCAATGGTTCATGGTAGGACATAGGATCAAGCGTCGTAAAAGGGCTAAGGATAATATGTAGGGTTACCAGATGAACCATAAGCAACATTTGGATTACAAAGGATTCTGATTTCTAATCAGACATGAACAACAAGTAAAAACCACCTTATGGTTTGTGTTCACTTGTGGGAACCAAGCAGATTAGAGGAATGTCAAGCGGTGATGCGTTGACGGATTCCACTATGAACTCAGTACGTCCCTTCCCAAATGGCGAGTGACGTAGAGATTGGATTCGCCATTGAACTAAAAATGTGAAACCTCGTCTGGCCAAGTCAGGTCACAATTTGATTGTGATGACAGTTGGTGCAGTTACATACAGAGAGGAATCACTAGTTCATAAAGCAAGTGACACATAGAGCAAGTACACCCGTTGCAAAGGACTGCGACAGGGTGGATGTTTGTCGCCTAGTTACATCGGTAGACAACCAGATAAATCCTTTTAGGATTGGCTTTCCAGCGAAAGCGGATAATGTCCATGTTAAAGGATTGGGAGTCGGATGTATGGCAGAAAGGACAATAGTTCTTTGAGAATTGAGATTGAAAGAGAATCGTGGTTAGCAGTAGCCATGAGCTTATTAAGCATAAGTGGGAAATTGTTAGAGGTATGCTGTAAAAGCTCCTATTTACAGATTCTATCAATTCCATTTTCATCTGGCCATCATGTTTCGGTCAAAGTACATATGCTTGCAGTTTATTTATTTATGCAATCATACTCCATGTCTTATATTGAGGTAGTGTGGTTCGAAGAGTTTCCAATAGAAATATCACCTATCGGTTCCTTATAGGACTAAACTATTCGTTCACAGTCTAAACTACAGTGAGACCCCACTTGGAAAAAGACTGTAGTGTATTCTTGATTCAGTTGGTCTTTAACTGAAGGATTACACTAGCACTTATGTTAAGTGTTGAACAGGACCACGGAAGGATAAGATTATAGGACTCACTGACCGTTGTTGTAATCTAGACCTTCAGTAATGGATGCGTACTCTTAAGCTGTAAGATAATATAAAATGGGCATATGTATTCATTACTTATTTATTTGATTTATCAACGGTGATTCCTATTTTGCTAGGATGACATACCCGGTATTTTCGTAAATAAGTGTGTTTATATGATGTGTTGTTATAAATAATTTACGGTCACTGTGTCCCAGTGCGCTGGGTTGATGACGTCCCCAAAATGAGCTCAGGAAGGAATATTATGTCAAGCCCTGCAGGCGGATGTGTTATCCGGCATAATGATTAAGGATCTGAGTGGTACTAGTTTCGGAAATGAATAAGAATTTGATTAATTATTTTGTCAGTAATTTAATTAATCAACGGACGTTATATCTTAAACATGGGGAGATAAATCGATCAATTGGATTAATATATTTAATCAGTGGAAACGAATTAATTGTAATTCGGAGCTAAATGGAGAGAGCAATAATATTACTCTAGTGGAATGTTTTATTATTTAATTCCAAGATTAGGAATTAGGAATTAATTATATTCCATAATTCCCTAAGGATGGGAATATTCCTTCTAGAATATCACCTAAGGTTAGGAGACTATGGAGTCTTCTAGAAGGTAATTAATTATTAGGAATATTATCCTAGATGGGAAAAGAAGATGGAAGATAATAAGGATTCATAAACCTTAAGGAATAAGCCCATATTTAGCACCTCCTTTAGGTCCCTATTGTAGCCTATAAATACACTAGGTTCCCTAACCTCTTGGATATGCTTTACACGTTTTTCTCCCCGAAGGGCTGGAGAAATTCGGCCTCTTCAAGCGAGAAAGAAAGAGAGAGATTCTTCATCGAGAGAAAATTCGGTTAGCACCGTAAGGTCTTAGAAGAAGATGATCAAGAGGTTTTGGGAAATCTAATAAATCGCTCCACCAAGATTTATTAGAGATCGTGTAAAGGTAATACAATAGATGTTAGTATATGTGTCCTAGAGACAATCAATGTAGGACAAATGTACTTGATCACATTCATATTATATTTAATGATATTCGTGGTTTTGCATTAATATATGAATTCTTTTGATTGTCTGTAATTTATTAATTAAATGCTCCCTTGAGTTAATACTGTCATTAACAGAGTGAGATGTTAATCAATAGAGTATAACTCTTAAATTGCCTCAATCGATGATCATTAAGAAAAGGGATATTAATGATACGTTATAGATTGACATGTGGTCTGCATCATATTCTTCGAGAATATAGTATGTCTCACTACTATGAATAATTGTTATTCGTGACGGACACATAGATACTTTAGAGAGTATTGGTATACCCTACCGATAAACCATTTGTTTATGTGTCTATGGGAGTATCGGTGTATGGAATGGTGTAATAGTCCTTTGACTTGAGGTCAATACGCAATTCATGTATAGAGTGATTTACTTAGACCTAGTCTAACGCTTACGCCCTTATGGGTAGACACAGGCTTGTGTTGGGTAGATCATGATATACATGGAATTGGTAGTTGAGCCAAGATGGGATTCATTCCTCGAATATAGTTTCGAGAGAACACTCGTTTTCTCTATACTGGATTGATAAAGTCACTGGCCAGTGCATATGATTATATTTGAAATAGTGTTCAAATGTAATTGATAAAATCAACCAGTAAGATGAGATAAAATGATTAAGCTGTTTGGATAGACACACATTCAAGTCCTAAGCTTAATCGAGTGGTTCGTGAATGAAGGACCGTATCACTATTGAATTCTACACTAAAGGTTTGTTTGCTTTGTCTATGTAAACGTACTTCATATTTTGAGTTCATCCTTCGACGCAGTCTAGGAGTTTCGTAAGGATCATAAATTAGATTTATGTCACTATATGAAGGCCTATAGGGTCACATAATATGCAATCTATTTTCCGGCTAAGAGTGAATCGAGAGTGTTAAATATTCAATTATATTGGAATATTTAATTTTATTAATGAGATTATTTTCTATTAGATAGAAAATATATAATTAAGTTTAATTGGATTTAGACTTAATTAAATCATTAATTGGATTAGGTCCAATTACCTATTGGGCTATATGTTATCCTAAAGCCCATATAATTAGGTTTGGCCTAATTATAAAAAGGTGGGTATCTCTTTATCAGTAGAGGGGATCAGATAATTGAGATACGCCGTAAAAACACAAACTCTCTCTCTTTAGATTTCTGACTGAGGATTCCTAGCGTCTTCACCAGAAGGGATTCACTGCGTTGGATCGTGCACCGGGATCTAGATTGCGTGGATACCATAGTTGAAGACAAATCTTAAACTGTAAGTTCCGCGATCGAGGATCAAAATCGAATAGCTATAACCGGATCTTCTTGTTGGTAAGAAAATTTTAAAATTCCGTTGCGTGTGCGATTGATTCGTACGACAAAAATCCAACAGTGGTATCAGAGCACCGGGTCGGTGTTCATAGCTATTTGATTAAATTAAATTTATGGATCGAAATCTGCTATATTTGTTTCAGTCTAATAAAACGAATTTGGATTTGGAATTCACTTTCCGTCTGTTCGAATTGCACACAAAATCTGGGATTTTGGAATCAAATTGATTT
>CACSLK010011774.1:9729-27653 GCA_902706635.1 Striga hermonthica | reverse complement strand
ACCGTTCCGATGGGTTGTTCAATTCCATCCAGGTTGTGAACCAACGATTCTTGTTTTGCAAGTAACTGATATAGTGATCTTCGGTACGCCCGATGACGACCCACTTATCTACTTGCAAAACAACAGAACGTGGAACTCATTTAACCAAACATAATTCTCATTCATCAAAGAATAACAAGTGTAATATCCACTAAAGCAAAGCTTAAGTATATAACACCAACATAAGCATGTTTGGTTATATCGAGCAACATACTTCCTTAATGATTCCTTCTCCCCCTGCCTCATCGCCATTAAAGTCAAATACGTTTTCTCCTGCACCACCGCGCTCGAATATTGATTGATAAGCTTGCCAGTAAAGTCCTCAAAGCTCGCGATCGACCCAGGTGGAAGTTGGTGAAACCAATCAAGTGCTCCTCCACGCAAGGTCGATAAAAATGCCCTGCAACAAACAGAATCAGAGTACCCATGCGGCACAGCCATATTTTCAAAGGTCCTCACATGCCTCGATGGGTCAGATGACCCGTCATACACCAAGTTGGTGTCCTTGAAATTGTTTGGCAACGGAGCAGCGAGAATCTCCCTTGAAAAGGGATGTCCTCGAGCTCTCCTCTCTGGCCTCCCCTCCACTTTATCTTGCAGTTGGCGCAACTGCTCTGCCATCCTCTCCATCGCCCGATCTCTTCCCGCTCCTCCTTCTCCATAACTAGACACATCCTCATCCTGGCTTCCGGCCATCGTGGTCGGCGCAGTGGTGGCATGAGAAGTATAACTCGCAACTTGCTGCACCGCCTGCGCTGCCGCGGCCGCCGCTATCCTTTGCATCTCCTCCCGGGTCATTGCCACCATTTGTTGGCCAGGGGTTTGTACGGCTGCCTGTGGTGGCACTCCTTCTTGTGCCAGCACTCCTCCCTGCCGTTGTGTTGGATCTGGTGGTGGTGGTGGTGGCATCGCCGCTGCCGCTGCTACACGAGCCTCTTGGGCCTAACTGGAGCTGGCATCTCCGCCGGGAATCACCGTCGTCGCTCCTACACCTTGGAAGTTAGGTGCGGGAGTGACCGGAGTCTGCGATGGGCCAGAGAAACCCGGAGGAGGACCGTGCCCCAATGGCCTGGTCGTCGTCCAAGCTTCGTCGAACGTCGACTGCAAGTTTTTAGGAATTTCGTCCGCCATAGCTGAGCTTCAAACACAACTTTTTGAACAAAGAATTCCCACAGACGGCGCCAATAATGCAAGTGTAAGCGTCCTGGTCCAGTTTGAAAGGATAGATCTTGGTCCTTGCCGGTAGAACGCCGGAAACCTGCAAATAACTCTCACACCGGGGGTTGTGTCCGGTGAAGAGCCTCCGATGCTTAAGTCAGTATGTGTATGAGTATACTGGAATTGAGAGAATGAATAGAATGTGTTTTGGAAGTAAGGCTCACCCCCTTTATATAAGGGTGAGATACCTGCCCTAAGAGCTGCCCGGATGAGGTGATACACGCGCGCCTATGATACATGCGCCCGTAACTAGGTCGATTATGAATTTCTTGAAGCGATCACCCTGCTGGGATCGACTAGCTTGCTCGATCACTTATCTGATCGAATTATAGACTGCTCAATGTATCTGATCGAGCACTGGACTGCTCGATTTCTTGTCTGGTCGAGCGTTGGGTTGCTCGATTGCTTGTCTGGTCGAGCCTTGAGCTGCTCGAGCGTCAATTCTCCCGCCTTCTTGGCTCGGCCTGCTTCCGGTTTGGCCTCCTCGACCGACCAAGTAGGCCGGTTTGTCCTTGAGTATATAATATCCTATATCAGGTTGTGAATAAATGCGCACTAGGACCTTCGTTTATCCACGATAGGTGTATCTAACAGACGCACTATCGGCCTTCTCCTAGACACTGTGACTTCAAGACGCTCTAATGGCCTTCTCTCCGACACTGTATGTAAACACGCACTAACGGCCTTGTTTAAACACACGTAAGAACAACAAGTTCCCCCTTATGAGATTCACTCATCAATTCCAAGACTCAACATCTTTATTAATGTGGGTATTTATAGGTGCCAACTACCTCTAATGCTAATCTTACTAGGAAACTATTAAAACAATTAAATATTAAATCCTAAGGTAAGTAAATATCCTACTACCAAAAATTCCTAAATCTAGTAGATCTCCTAATTACTTGTCTT
The DNA here is from genome assembly GCA_902706635.1 of Striga hermonthica. Lineage (NCBI taxonomy): Eukaryota > Viridiplantae > Streptophyta > Magnoliopsida > Lamiales > Orobanchaceae > Striga > Striga hermonthica. Next base: position 25,487 of record CACSLK010011774.1, on the reverse strand, counting down.
GCACTCCAAACAATTCTAGAAGCTCCAAGTCTTGCGCCCAAGTACTCGCACGCCGCCTCACTCACGCCGCCTCCGCGCGCGCCGACTTGTGCGTTGCCTACTCCTTGGGCTGCTAGGTGTCGCGCGCCTTGCCTTGCGCACGCGCGCGCACTGCCCCGCTCGCCTAGTCCTTCAATGACTAGGTCTCGCGTGCCTGCTGCGCCTCTCCTATTCCTTGTAGGACCATGCTTCGAGCCCATATCCTCTATTCCTATTCCTACTAGGAATATGCTCCCGGTTACGTTTCCTGATCTTCCGAGGATTACTCCCGTCACTGATCTTCCACGCGCGTTCCGGCACTCAACTGCTTTTCCTATTCCTGCGAGGATTAGTATTCGCGCCTTGCCTATTCCTACGAGGATTAGGCTTGCCACCCTGGTCTTGATTTGTGCCTCGCGCGTGTCGCCGTGCGCCCCGCGCTCGACGTCCAGCACTCCTATGCCTACGCGGTCTAGGCCATCGCCCGAGTTGCCCCACGCGTCGCTGCCCATCGTCCTCATGTCTCTGCCACCTCCGTGCATGCTGCGCACGCCCAGCGTCCCGCGCACCGCACCTCGCTCGTCTATCGCGCGCCGATTCACGCTCGCGCATCGTCCAGCGCCCGATACGCGCTCGTCCATCTGCCGCAACCGCTCGTGCGCGCCAACCTCCCGACATTCTTTCCCTGCGTGCCAACCAATGCTCCAACCTCCAAATGCCATGCGCGTCTACGCCAATGCACGTATTCTCGCCCTTTTCTAATGCGCCCTTTCTTGCCTGTCATTGCGCCTCGCATACGAGCTTGCACCTGTCTTTTAGGCCATGATTGCATCGTTTTGGCCCTATTTTCAGCCTCCTTGAGGCCTCTTGGCTCTCGGCCCTTCTTGTCGCAGGGGTACGGAACCCACTTCCGTATCAGTAGCCTTCAGCAGCGTTCAGTCACCGCCAGTCGTGCCAGATGTGCCCAGTGGCACGCAGTGCACGCGAGTGACCATGGCCATGCTCAATGCTGCTCAGCGAGTCATGCAGCAACCATGCCCCAGCCAGCCCAGGCAGCGCCAGCGCCCGTGGCCTTAGCAGGCCCGTTGGCCGAGTCAGCGGCCGACCGCCCGGCCACAGCAGGCCGGCGGTCTGGCCAGACCGGTTCAGACCGGATGGACCGGTTTGGTCTATATTTTTATATTTTAAGCCCCGGTTCATGTTCGAGTCTCATTTTCAGTTAAGTTCCAGGTTCAGTCAGTCAGTTCAGTGTAATCAGTTAAGTTATCAGTTCAGTATTTTCAGTCTAGTCAGTTAGTCAGTTCAGTTCAGTATTTCAGTTGAATTTTCAGTTCAGTCAGTTCAGTCATTATCAGTCGTGTGCAGTTAGTTTAGTTCAGTTTAGCAATACCAGTTCAGTCCAGTTTTTCCTATTAGTTAAGTTAGACCCTGAGATTCCAGTTAACTATTCAGATCGAGTTGAGCATCTTAACAGCTATTTTAATCAGTCAGAGCATAGTACTTAGTATTTGTTTATACATGTCAGTTTTGCAGGCAATGAGCACTTACATTTTCAGATCAGCAGTTCTGGTGGGGACTCAGACTGGGTATTACATTGATTATAATTACGCTACCATGTTTGAGGTATGTATTATCAGTATCCGCTCGAAATGGTCGCCGGTCCATTCTGGGTTCTAGTGGCCTTAATCTGCCCACTAGAGTGTGCACATGGTGTCCGGCATTTTATGCTGGCAGATGTTCTGTTATCAGTCAGGTGATGTTTATCACGAGATCAGTATCAGATTATTCAGTACCGGTATCAGTTATCAGTTCAGTTATATATGCCAGGATCATGATATTGTTATTATTTTCACTGTTTACTTCAGTATGAGTTTCTGCGGAGCACAGTGGATTAGTGCTCAAGCCCCCACATTATTCATGTTTTTCAGGTCACAGGGTCGGAGCCGAGGAGTGAGCTGACGACCGGTTCAGGACGTTTGTATATATGTTTAAACATGTTTTGGCTATGCTATGTTTTTCGCTGACTACTTCAGTTTGTCAAACCAGCTTTTGATCCGACTCCAGTCGGTTACTATGTTTTATTACCGTTTTGTTGTTAAACTAAAATAACGGTTTTCAGATACAGTCAGATTTTACGGTAACACTCCGAATCAGTATTTCGCAAAATAAATATTTTTATTTAAAAATTTTTTTTGCGAAAAACGCACTCTGATTTTCATGAAATAGCGGGGTGTTACAGATGGTATCAGAGCATGTTTTTGTGTCTCTGAAAAATTTTACGAGTCAGAAATTTTACGGAAACCTTAACACGTCACGCTCACGCCTCGCCGACTACAGGTAAGTGCTGATTTTATGTTTTAAGTTATAAACAAATTACTATGTCTATGCTCAGAAATACCTCAGTTATGACTTAGTTAAGATGCTCGAATCATGTTCAAGATCAGTAGTCAGTATACTAAGGATTCAATGGCAGTATTTCCCAATCATGTTTAGCAACTTGTCAAGGGATTTGTGCATTTTATTGATCAGCTTCCAATTGCTATGTATGATGTCATCAGTAAGGATGCCAAATCAGAATTCAGAATCTTAGAAAGGGGCTAAATTTAAGAACTTTAGATTAAATTCTAGATTTATTCAGGTCGAGTTTACGACTCGTCAAGAGATTTGTAACCATTTATGTTATAAAAATCTTAGCAATTATGTTCCTCAGACGTTTTCTATCAAAAATTACCAATTTTGCCAACCAATTGGCACATATCAGGGAGGAATTCCTTGATTCAACTCAAGGAATAGACTCAAAATTTCTCAAGTCAGGTCAGTAAATCATGTTCAAAGCGAAAATCTTGATACTAAAGGTTGTTATAATTTCCAAGTTATTGTCAAGGTAACGGTTTCCAGTGTATAAGAGCCAATAGTCCGGGTTACCATGGAGGCTTGAAATAAGAGTCATTCAGCCGGGTATACCATGAAGGCTTGAAGCTGGGACCGGAGCAGTATGATTTCATATAATCACAACCTTTAATGTTAGTTATGTCATGTATTTTGTCAGTCAGGATACTTCAAGTTAAGGTTTTCAAAGATCAAGATCAGCTAATTCCTTTGTACTTGCGGGACCAGTTGATACTGGAACAACCCTATACAGTACATAGTCACGAGTCAATGTTCAAGATTTAAAGTTAATGTTCATGATCTAAGGTCGACGTATAATAGTTGTTCAGCCGGGTTAAATGTGGAGGTCTGATATACAGACCATTAGTCCATATTTACCTAGAAACTTGAAGTCGCACCTTATTAAGTCAAGTAAATCAGTAAATGTCATGTTTTCAATTTCGTAGCGACTATTTAGTTGTCTCGGGATAGTTTTCAGAGTTCATGTAAAGATGATTCAGTCATGTAAAAGTCAAGTCATGGTTATCCAGTTATGAGAATATTCAGGCTAGTTATGCCAAACTCAAAGACAGTCTGTCTAATAAGACAAGACGTATCAGTCATTTCAAGTATAATCAGTGCCTCGATTCTTAAATTCTGAAAAATTTGAGAAATCGTAGGAGATATTAATTCATGATAGACTTTTCTTGAGGTTAAATTTGACCTCAGGGAAGAAAAGCAGTTGCAGGTATCACATGTTGACATACAACACGACGAAGAAGGGCCAATCAACAGCAACATACCATGCCATGATAGCCAACTGAAGCTTTTCATTCAAGGACGCATGACGCAAGAAAAGAAGGATGCTATGCCTGAGTTACAGCACACAGGAGATTAAAGAGAGTTAGCATTATAGTACATTGAGGTTACTAGCTTAAGATACAGATACGATCAGTATACAAACAACGTCGACAACGCAAGTGCAATGTTCGCCAGGTGCTGTATGCAGGCGTGCCGCACTCACTTGATGAGGAGTAGGTGTGCCGCAATACAATGTGCCGCGAACGGTGTGCTGCGTTATCAAGCAGACGTTCATGAAAGGTAACTACCAAGATTGCTAGTTGACCTCATTTGTACATATGCGTATCTCTGAAAATTATCCATGTGTACCAATGCCTTGGGTTCCACAACTAACGTTCAGACCGAAGATCAGCAATCAGTCAGGAGATAATGACTAGTACGCTCAAGAAGTATGCTTTTAATATCATGTATAATCAGTGGAACACTTTATTTCAGAAAAGTGTCCATTCTCAGTCAGCAGTATTTCACAATTCACTTAATTGTGAAATGATGACTCCTCAGTTCAGATCAAGTCCATTATTCAGTAATAAAGTACTGAATTCTCAAGTCATGTAATCAGTAAGTATAAGCTTTATGTTAAGTTTGTACGTCCAGTTTTAGTATTTCTGAGGACGGAAATATTTTAAGGAGGGTGGATTGTAACATCCCGAGTTAGTTTTTAATTTTAATCTAGCCTATGTTAATAAATAATCATGTCATGTTCAAGTTCAAGTTATTCCGTTAGTTATATTCCAAGTCCGACTATTAGTCAATAAATTATTCGGTTAATTATTTCAGTAACCGGATAAGTTTCCAGATTTAATTCCGATTCGCTTCTTTATTTAAGGAGTCCAGAATTAATAAGTTAAGTTTAAGAATTATGCGAAATATCAATATTCGGATTAATCGTCCAAGTCAAGAATTCGAAATTATTATTGTTCGAAATATTTATTTCAGTCGAAATTACCTGAAATTATTTTCGAAGTCCCGTTTTCGTTCGAAATAATTTTGGTAATTAAGTATTATGATTAGTTAATTAATTAAGTATAAAGTGGTGATTAATTAAAAATTAATCATGCTTAGTATTATAATGCCGTAGCATTTTTGAGGAAAATGTGCAAATTTCCCTTAAAATGTCGTGTCCATTTTATTAGTGGGAATTGAGGAGAATTTGGTTTAGCTTGAGGTGTCACACTTTGAATATGCTAAGTGATGACTAATCCCACTTAAGAAATGAATAAGCCTTTTTAAGTCCATGGTGCTTACAAATGGCATGAGTTAATTGGTGGGAAAATTCTTCCACCTTTTCACTTAATTAGCCTTAGTATATATATTGAGTAGTACTTGGGAAAATTCAGCCTTCTACATTGCATATTAGTAAGTATAGTAAGGATAGAGTGAATTCCTTAATTGAGAGAGAGCATCACTCGCGGAGAAGACTAGCCTAGCCGCGGTCGAGAGTACCGTACGCACGGAAGCACGCACATGAGCACCGTACCGAGCGGAGTTAGCCAAGCGATTTTCAAGGTAAACTTATATTGATCTTCTCTTTAAGTTAGTAAGATCATATTCAAGTTAATTGTTTGGTCATGCTCGTGAGTTAGCTTAGAAGTTATGTTCGACCGTGCGTATGGCCTATGTCGAGCATGTTCATGTTGTGATCCGAATCTCTCGAGCAAACTTCATGTATTCAGTCATGTCATGCCATATTATGTCCAGTTAAACTCATGTTGCTCGAAGAATTTTCATGTTTAATCGTTAAATTTGGCCAAAGGGCGTGGTCGCACACGTAGCGCGTACCACGGGCCGTGCATGATTAGCGATCATGTTAAGTGGTAGTCCTTCGAGCAATTCATGTCAATTTGTTCAGTAAACAGTATTTCATGTTCAGTTATATGTTAGTTGTCGAAAGAAATTCATGTTCGGTCGAGAAGCGGCTTAACGCCGTAGGCGGCTGATGACGGATCGTGTTGTTATCTATATATGGGTTGTGAATAAACGCGCACTAGGGCATTCGTTTATCCATGATAGGTGTATCTAACAGATGCACTATCGGCCTTCTCCTAGACACTGTGACTTCAAGACGCTCTAATGGCCTTCTCTCCAACACTGTATGTAAACACGCACTAACGGCCTTGTTTAAACACACGTAAGAACAACAAGTTCCCCCTATGAGATTCACTCATCAATTCCAAGACTCAACATGTTTATTAATGAAGAGGTACATGGGTACTTATAGGTGCATAAATTAAATCTAAGTCTAACTAAACTAGATCTCCTAAATCTTGCAATAATAGAAATCCTAATACTAGAAAGCAATAAAATCCTATTACTACCAAAATACTAATTGTCTTGACTTGCACTCCAAGCATAACTTGAAGTCCATGTCATCGCCCCAAGACCACCACCTTGCGTCGCACGCGCGCGCTTGTGCGCGCGCCCAGCCTGCGCCGACTTCGCCCTTGCGCGTGCGCCCCAGCCGTCGCCTGCCATGCCTACGCCTATGCGGACTGGGCCTCTCGCACGCTGCCCTTGAACGCGCGCGCTGTCTCGCGCTTCTCGCCCCTGCCGCGTCTTGCCTGCGCGTGCACATCGTCCTCTTGCCATGCCTAGTTCCGTGAGGACTAGGCTTTGCGCGCCCTTACCGTACGCGCGTACATCCGCTTTCTCCGTACTGCTGCCATTCCTCTCGCGCGCGTCCCAGCTACCGCCTGCGCCCAAATCGCCTACGGCGCATCCGCGTGCACCTGTGCACCTGCCAACCTCGCGCCCGCGTACTCCTCGCAAACCCCGCGTCCGCGGCTTGTTTGCCCACTTGTGCGCATCAAGGGCTGATGCGCACCTTTCGCATTTTAGCCCCTCACTAGGCTCGCCGGTCCTTAACTCCACTTCCGCATCATTCCCCTCCTCTTCAAGGCTTTCCTCGTCCCCAAGGATAAGAAAATTCAGCTTCCGAACTCGACCATCCTCTTCTTCCTCGTCCGGTGACTCTCCTGGATACTCAGTCCTCAACTTGACCCTCTTACTCAATCTCCCAAACTCCATAGTTCCTTTCCAGTAATCAGTTGTGATTGGACCAACAGTCTCCAACCACTGGCATCCAAGTACTATATCAGTCGCCTTCAATGGCAAGGCATATAGATCCACTCTCATCTTTTGACCTTGAGCCTCCATCTTTACACCCTTGAAGAGACTCGGAGTGTTTCTCCATTTCCTACTTTGACTCCAAAAGGTTTTACCTTGGTGAATGGAAACTCAATTTCTTTGGACAGCTCCTCATCAATGAAGTTTAGCGTACACCCACTATCTACCAATACTTCCACCAATTTGCCCCTAACTTCAGCCGTGAATGTGATCATCTTTGGGCCACGTTTCTTGCTCTTAACCATATGCAATAAGGACTCCTCCTGTGGTTCTTCCTTTTCGCAATTATCCCCAATTTCTAGCAAAAATACTTCCTTACCCTTGCACTTGTGGCCTGGTGTGAATTTTTCATTGCACGAATAGCATCACGTACTCCACGAATAACCTGGCAATCGACTTCGCGGTGTAAGGATGGGTAATGGGTATGAAGTGAGCATACTTCGTGAGACGATCCACCAAAACCATAACACCGTCAAATCCATTAGAATTCGGTAGCCCCTCGATGAAATCCATTGTGATGTCTTCCCAGATGGCCTCGGGCACTGGTAGTAGTTGCAATAGCCCACTCGGCCGTCGTGAGTCAGACTTAGTACGCTGGCAATCATCGCATCGTGCTATGTAGTCTCGGATGGTACTCTGTTGCCCGGGCCAAAAGAAAGTGTTGGCTATTCTCATCCACGTGCGATAGATACCCGAGTGGCCTCCAACCTTAGAGTCATGGAAGTGCTGCATAATCTGTTCGCGTAATTGCCCACTGTCAGGGACATAAACTCGACCTCGGTGTAGAAGTAGACCATTATGCAACTCGTAGTCTATAGCAGTTGTCTTACCTGCTTCTATCGATTGGCGCAGCTCCTGACAATGGGTATCCTCTACTTGCGCCTTCCTGATCTCTTCCCAAATGGCCCAAGTAGGCCCAGTGATAGCACTCAACTCGGCCACATCTGTTGGTCGGGACAGTGCGTCGGCTACTGCGTTCTGTCGACCGGGTCGATAGATTATCTCGAAGTCAAACCCCATAATTTTAGACACGAACTTCTGTTGTTCGGGGGTAACAATCCTTTGCTCCAATAGGTGCTTAAGCGGTTGTTGGTCGGTAACAATCTGAAAACGTCGTCCTAACAAATAAGGCCTCCAGCATCTTACAGCCTCAACGACTGCTAGCATCTCCTTCACGTACACCGATAGACCCAACCGAGTAGGGCCTAGTGCCTTGCTGAGATAGGCTAGGGGTCGTCCCTCTTGCTCTAGCACAACTCCAATTCCAATGTCACTCGCATCGGTGTGTACCTCGAACAAGACATCAAACCTGGGCATGGCGAGTACTGGCGTTGTAGTCATGGCTTCTTTCAGTTTTCCAAACGCCTCCTCGCTAGCTTCGGTCCATGTGAACCCGCCTTTCTTAGTCATCTCCGTTAGTGGCTTGGCGATGGTTCCATAATCCTTCACGAACTTTCGGTAGTAGCCCGTGAGTCCTAGGAATCCTCTCAATTGCGTGAGACTTGTTGGCTTAGGCTAATCGACCATAGCCTCAATCTTTCGTGGGTCGACCTTCACGCCCTCGTGTGATATGAAGTGCCCCAAATACTCAACCATCATCTGCCCAAAAGAACATTTGGATGGCTTTATGTGGAATGAGTTGGCCTCCAGAATTTCGAGCACTACTCTCAAATGCCAAAGATGTTCGCCCCTTGACTTCGAATAGATCAGGATATCATCAAAGAATACGAGAACGAACTTACGCAGATACTCGTTGAAGATAGAATTCATGGCGAACTGGAAAGTGGATGGGGCGTTGCATAATCCGAATGGCATGACAAGATACTCATAGTGCCCCTGGTGTGTACGAAAGGCTGCCTTTGGAATGTCGGCTTTGTAAAGTCGAATCTGATGGTAACCAGCTCTTAGATCGAGTTTAGAGAAATAGCGTGACCCGGCTAACTCGTCAAGCATGTCATCAACACTCGGGATAGGAAATTGGTCCTTGATGGTTGCAGCGTTTAGAGCTCGGTAGTCAGTACAGAACCTCCACGTGCCGTCTTTCTTTTTGGCCAACAAGACTGGAGAAGAAAACGGACTCTTGCTATGCTGTATTAGTCCTGATTCAAGCATCTCGGCCACTTGCCGTTCAATCTCAGTTTTCTGAAAGTGAGCGTACCTATAGGGATGAACGTGTATGGCATGTTGTTCGTTGATCAGAGGTATGCGATGATCGAACTCCCGGTGTGGAGGTAATCCCTTAGGTTCGCCCAGTACTCCCTCAAATTCCTGGAGAAGCTCGTGCACATCTCCCTGTTGTTGCTCCTCTTGATCTATGTGCGGCTCAGTCTTCTCCACTAGTACGGCAAATATTTGGCCTCCTCCCCGCCAGACCTTCTCAATACTCTTAAGCCCTACTTCTTTGGCACCTTTTTCATTGCCCGTACGGAGTGTGACTTGCTGACCTCCGGAGTTGAACTCCATAATTCCTGTTCGATAGTCAGTGGTCACCTTGCCTAACCCCTCGAGCCATTGTACTCCTAGGACGACATCCGGCCCAACCAGAGGTAAGGCATAGAGATCAACCTTCACCGTAACTCCGCTGAACCTGATTGGCACCTTCCGAAAGGATTTAGTGCATTGCAGCCTCTCACCATTGGCTACCCGTACCTCAAAAGGTTCAATATTCGTGGTTGGTAAGTTCAGCTTTTGGGACAACTCGGCATTGATGAAGTTGTGTGATGACCCGTTGTCTACTAGCACCACCACCTTTCGATCCTTGACCCAGGCCGGCAACCGCATCGTTCGAGGCCCTCGTATCCCGGCCATCGCGTGCATTGAGATTTCCGCTTCTTCGTCAGGCCCTTCAACTACGATATCCTGATGTGGTTCCTCCTCGTTCTCATATCCTTCCTCATCGGGATTAGCAACCTCGATCACAAAGGCTTGCTTACACTGATGACCCGGTGTAAACTCTTACTCGCATTTAAAACATAAGCCTTTCTCTCGTCGACGTTTAACTTCCTCGGGAGACAGCCGCCTCACTATCGACCCCGTTGGTTGATTGCTGACGCTCGGCCGTGTGCTGGCCGTGGTTGGGTTTGGCCCCGTGCGCCGCGTGTCGGTGTATCGCACATCCGCCCGTCCCCTTCGCGTAGCGACTAGATGGTCTTCTCGTCGGCGGGCCACCTCCATGGCGTTATACATCGTGTCCGGCCGCTCAGTCAGACTTCTGCGGCTAGATCGAATCTCAGTCCAGCTACGAAGGCCCCTACTAGCGCATCTTCAGACCAATCTCGCACGCGACAGGCCAGTCGTTCAAACTCCTTGATGTATTCACGCAAATTGCCTGTCTGTCGGATTCGCGCGAGAGCCTCATTATAATTATGGTAATCGGACGTGCCAAATCGAGTAAGCAATTCTCTCTCAAAATCAGCCCATGTAATGACCTGTTGCCGCCTACGGTAGATCCGGGAAAGCCACTGCCACCATATGTTGGCCTCACCATCTAAGTAGAATGCTGCGTACCTTACTCGATCGTGGCCATCGGTTTCATTCAGTTCGAAATATTGCGCGATTCGGTTGAGCCACGACTCCGGATCACTACCCGTGAAGATGGACATTACGAACCTCGGCTTGTCGGGCTTAGGCCGCTCACGGTTGGTGGATGCTTGTGACCGCCTGTCGAACTCATCCTCGTGCTCGTAACCTCCGGGTCGCCGGTCCTCGTCGTGTTCGCGCGCGCGTCGTTGCTCGCTTCGTTCCTCGCGCCGTGGTGATGGCGTGCGATCGGCGTGCTCGGCGTGTGGGCGCGGTTCGCACCTTGGAGGATCCTCACGATAATGTGGGGGTTGCTGCTGGAACGCGCGCAAGACCTCCTCTAATCGCTGTTCGAGTCGTGTGACAACAGCATTGGTGTTGTTTTGACTTTCGTCAAGCGATCCCAGCCTTCCTTCCATAACCTCGCTCATACTTCGCATCTGGATGTCAAGATTATCGATCTTATCCTTCATCTCCTTGTTGGCCATGGCTTTTCTTTCTTCTCTCCGCTCTTTGCTTTGTGGACTCGTGGTGGAAGACGATGGTGATGATGAGGAATGAAATATATTTTTTTTTTTTTTTTTATAAGGGGGGAATGAAAAATTGAAGAGGAAAAGAAAGAGAATGGGATAGAAGAAAAACACACGATCAACACCTCTCAGTGAAAGCACCAATGATGAGGATCGTGTGTTTCGACTGCCGATAAGCCGCTAACCCGCGCCTTGAATCGCCGATAGTGTTCTTCGAGCCACAACAGCGCCTCTTGGAACGAGTAAAATTGCAATAGTATTCTGGTGAAAAGACTAAAGCAAAGTTGGAAGAACAAAGTTCTAGATTTCTATTGATGTCTTGAATTATTAAAAATAACATGGGGTAAGGGCCTTTATATAGGCACCAAATATATCTAAGCCTAATCTACCTAGGGGAATAATAAAGCAATAAAATATTAGGAATCCTAAACAAGCTAGAAAATATAATGCTAGTTGGAAACTAGATCTCTTGGTGTGCACTCCAAGCAATTCTCTCTCTCTCCCATACTCTTTGCGCACGCATTCCCTTAGGTCGGTTGCCGCCATCGCCCATGCCCTAGTCCTCGAGGACTAGGGCTCCGTCCCTCTCGCGCGCGTGTCGCCCATCCGACGTGCCGCGCACGCCGTTGCTTCCCGCCGCCTCAGCGCGCGCGTGCCCCCCGCCTGGTTGTCCGCATTCCTCGAGGACTGAGGGCTTGTGCGCGCGTGCTGCCCTGCTGCGCGGTCCTTCTGCGCGCGCGCTCCCGAGTACCGCGGCCCGCGCGTCCTGTTCACCCATGCCCGCATTCCCCGCGCCCCTGGCCTGTTCGTGATAGGCGTCCGTGTTCTTCGCGCGCGCCAACCGTGCGTTCCCGCTGGCCAACCCCTGCTTGCCCATCTCGCATGCGTGATCGCTCTCCCCCTTGACCGGGCTATTTTCACACCCCTTGCGCGCACTATGCTCCAGTGCGCGCATTTCTGCCGTCGCCCGTGCCTGCCTCTTGCGCGCATGGTAAGCTCGACTTGCGGCGTTCTTGATCTGCTTAGCCACTTCCGCATCACGCTGGCAGCAGTGCACAGGGCTCGGTAGACAAGCAGGGTTTCAGATAGGACCGACCGATTTCAAAAAGTACTCGACCAATTCACTTGAAATCTTTACACATTAAAATAGACCCAGAAAGACATAATTTCACAAAATTTCAGACCCAACACTTCGGTTTAACTTAAGCAACCAATTTTTTACAAAAAGACGATGAAAATCTGAACTTTCGAGTTCACCAGGCAATCCTGTGAATTTTTCAACGAAACTTAAACACAACACATATAACATTAGGTTACTAACACTCACCAAAAAGCAAAGAAAAACACCAAGAATCCAATTTTTAATGATTTTTTTAAAGTTTTTGCCCAGAATTGCAAATCGACATTTGACATAGCTGCAGACATCATTTCGACTTGAAATTTTTACAACACATAATATACCAAAAGTAGATCATACAGTTTAAATTACACAGCAATCGGATGAACACACGATTTATGATGATTTTTGTAAAAATCAGCAGCAACTCCCGATTCAAAAATACATATATGGCCACATACTCAACAAAAACGTCTAAGGCCTGCACCATGAGGCCAAAGACTATCAAATGTTCCATAGTCCATAGCCCTAACACGATTTTAATGAGGGTTCATCAAACATGCATAACAAAATGGCTCAGAGGTGAAAAATGAGCTAAAAATCGACTTCTATATTACCGAGCACCCTTACTTATTTTGAGAAACTGTTTTACCCTCATATTACTCATGATTTATAAGGATTTTTAAGCTCAAGAAATCGGCCTAAACATGCATGCAATGAAAAGTCCGATTTTAAGGCTTATGCTTTAAAAATCCGAAACTCATATTCTACCCGAGCAAAACATGATTTCTCTACATGATAAATCTTAAAATATCATGTTATAGCTAGAATAAAAAGATAGCACGATCTAACCTTCACCGAAGGACGAAAACGGCGCTAGGTCCCTTGCTCGGCTCTTCTTGGGTCACTAAAGGCCGTGGCTTGACTTGGTGGCCTATAAGCTGTAGATGGTGACTTATCTAAGCTCCTTATACTCCCAGAGATGATAAGAACTTGGCTTGGTGCAGCAAAACTCGGCTAGCACAAGAGATGGCTCGGTGCTCCTCTTTATCGGGCCTAGGCGCATGCATGCAAGGCTCTCGGCTATCTCTCTCTATATGGCTGAGTTTGGGTGAAATTTTTAAGTATCCAAGAGTGTTTACTTGCTGAAGAATGAGGTTAAATGGAGTCTTGGGCGGATTGCACTAGGTAGCTCATGGGAGACACATTTTAAGTGCTCTTTTCCCACTTCATGTGCACCTAGGGACTTGGAGCTGCATTGGGGATGACTTGGGTGGAATTTGAGGAGGTTTTCAGAGCATCTTGGAAGAGGACAAAGGCTCTGGTCGGACACAAGGTGAGTGGGGGACATAAACTTACACATGTGCATTAAAATAATGCATGCACATGCACCCACTTTGGCTAAGGACAAAATGGATTTGACTTGGATTACCCTAGGGTCAATTGGGCTGAAAAGACTCCTAAATAAGTTGGTTGCACCCTCACAAATTTGGGCTCGGTGAAAGTGGGCTGGATTTTCCCGAATTGGGCTCGGAAGGTGGGCTGGCGCTGGCTGGGCGCGCGTTGTGTGCTGCCTGCGCGCGCTGGGCGCGTGATACGGAAGTGGTCATCAACCCAGGTGAGTCCGACGAGGAAGAGGACGATGGTCTCGACATATGGCTGGAAAACATGCTGGAGGAGCCGACAAGTCCAATATACCGGCCATCATGCGTACGAGATTGGCCGAAAGGGTGTGGTCCACGGGTTAAGCTAAAGCCAAAGAAGCGCAAGACCAAACGAGCACAAAAGAAACGCAAGGTGGAGACTAAAGAATCATACTGTTGGTGTAAACCTTGTACAAGGAAGAGACGAGCACGAAAGAAGGAGGCTAGAAGACGTGGTTTGCAAAGGGTGAAAGATGGATGGTGGATACCGGCGGATGATTGTAAGAGGTTGAAGGGTTGGGATCCATGGCCCGAACCAACGGTGACGATCGCCGACGAGAAGGGCGACGACGATCGACTAATAGGCGAATGGCGCGCATCGGCCCATGATGCACGCGGTTGGACGGAGCAGGATGATGTACGCGGGAGTTCGGTTGGCGGGCGAGTCGCAGACGTCGACTGGGACGCATTGGCGTTCGGTGGCGTAACGTCGGGGCACGATAGGCACGCGGGTGAGCAGTCTGCTGGCGGGGGAGGTGCGTGCAACGCAGCGGGCGCACGGGGATGCGCTGGAGGTGATCGGGACGCTGGGGCGCTGGAGGCGACACGCGAGGCACGGGACGACAGCACGAGCGGCACGGGCATGAGAGACGTGCGCGGCACTCGCGGGAGTGGCGAGGACGCGCGGGATGTGGGCAGCAGCGGCGATGGGCGCGCGACAGCGCGCAAGTGCGGGACAAGTGCGGACGACCCAATCCGCACGGGCGTAGGAATGCTGGGCGATGGCGAGTACGCGCGCGAGGTGGTCGGAATAAGCTAAGCGTGCGCAACAGCGTGCGCGTGTGAGGGGCGCGCGCGAGTCCTAGTTCCCGAAGGACTAGGCGTGAGGGCTGAAGAGGCGGCGTGCACGTGCGGGGCACACGAGGCACGCGATACCTCGCGCGCCGAGGATTAGGGAAGCCGAGGGCGGTGCGCGCGCAAGGAAGTGAGGCGGACGAGTACTTGGGATGAAGTTTGGAATTGTTTGGAGTGCAAGCCAAGCAAGATCAAGATCTAGTCAATTTAGGACTCTAGATATTTAGTTTCCTTCTTGCACAATAATATCTAGAATGTTTAGGAAGTTAATATTTTATTGCTTTAATATGTTTCCTAGGTAGATTAGAATTAGTCATAGTTAGGATCTATAAATAGGGAGCATCCCTCATTGTTTTTAAATGTCTTGGAATTGATGAAATAGAAAAGAACGTTTGTTCGAAACCGTGCGTTAGGGTTCGTGAGAATTCGATCATGCAACCGAATTGGTGAGGCTAAGACCCAAGCCAGTTCAACGATTTAGAGAGGCTAAGACCCGATCTATTTAGAGAGTGTAGCGAGGCTAATACCTGAGTGAACTCAAGTATCGTGAGAGAGTTAGGCTAATAACCGAGTCGATCACACCTATCATCGAGAGCAAGGCCGTGGCGAAGCCGTGACCGAGACAAGTCGAGGGAACGCAACACCCGATCCGTCATCATTGGTGCTCTCGTTGAGAGTGATCGATTGGGTGTTCGTGAACTTTTTCTATCCCATTCTTTTTCTTTTTTGGTTCGATTTTTTGGTTTCTTTTGTTCGAAATTTTTCGAAATTTCGTGAGTCAAAAAAAAAAAAAAAGTGTCATCTAGTCCCTTGTTTGATTTTTTTTCGGTTATTACCTTTTTGTTGAAGGGGCCGAATTTCTCGTATTTTTGGGTCGAAATTTTCGAACTCTTGTTCGAATTTTTCAGTAACACCCCGCTACTTGTAATACATCAGAGTGCGCAATTTTTCGCAAATTTTCTGAATAATTAAATAAAATACTAATTTGCGAAAACTGATCGGGATGCTACCGTGAAAAACTTGATTTTCTAAAAACCGTTAAAATTTTTAAACTGATAAATAAAATGGTCATAATGTCTCATCCGACAAACATCGGAACAAAGTCTGATAAAAAGTACTGAAAAGATTTAGCGGAAGTCTAGCGTGGCAAATCATAAGTACAATAAACATAAATGTCCTTAACAGCTCGCCCGCTCACTCCTCATCTCCGACCCTGCGACCTGA
>CACSLK010011733.1:8387-25297 GCA_902706635.1 Striga hermonthica | reverse complement strand
GTGGCGAGGCATGAAGAAGGACGTCGCCGAGTTCGTCAGGAGATGTCTTACCTGTTAGCAAGACAAAGCCGAACATCAGAGTCTGATCGGCCTCCTGCAGCCACTGCCGATTCCGAGGTGGAAGTGGGAGGAAGTCACGATAGATTTTGTTACGGGATTGCCGAGGTCGTCTGAACATCACGACGCTATCTGGGTCGTGGTCGATAGATTGACTAAGGTTGCGCATTTCTTACCCGTTTCGATGAAGATGTCTCTGGACAAGTTGGCTGAGATATAAACACGTGGGATCATCCGACTCCACGGAGTGCCCGTCACGATTGTATCAGACAGAGATCCCAGATTCGTCAGTCGATTCTGGCACAGTTTACATGAGGCGATGGGCACGAAGCTAGAGTTCAGTTCAACCTACCATCCGGAGACAGATGGTCAGTCAGAGCGGACTATTCAGACGCTTGAGGATATGCTTCGCGCTTTGGTTGTTGACAGGGGTGCTAAGTGGGAGTCACTGTTGCTGTACGCCGAGTTCGCGTATAACAACAGCTATCATTCTTCCATTCAGATGGCTCCTTACGAGGCACTTTATGGTCGCAAGTGTCGTTCCCCTCTTTATTGGGACGACGTCGGAGAGCGACGAGTACTCGGTCCTAAGCTGATCGAGGAAACGGCAGATCAGGTCGAGTTGATCCGGCAGAGACTCAAGACAACTCAGAGTCGACAGAAATTATCCGCCGATCATCATCGACGAGACATTCAGTTCGAGGTTGGCGAGCCAGCCTTTCTCAGAGTTCGTCCGATTCGCGGAGTTGTGCGATTCGGAAAGAGAGAGAAGCTGCACCCTCGATTCATCGGTCTGTTCGAGGTTCTCGAACGAGTAGGCGAGGTCGCGTATCGTTTAACCCTACCTCCCGAGTTATCAGGCATTCATAATGTATTTCACGGATCGATGTTACGTAAGTACGTGTGCGACCCCGATCATGTCATTCTTCATACGGATATTCAGGTTCAGTCAGATCTATCGTACGAGGAGCGATCGGTAGCTATACTAGACCATCAGGTTCGTCGGCTCTGGAAGCGAGATATTCCCCTCGTGCGTATTCAGTGGGATCGCCACGGAGCTACTTGGGAGGAGGAGTCCGATATTCGCGCTCGTTTTCTAGATTTTCAGTTTTGATGTACATATTTCTTTATCCTATGTACATAGTTCATGTATATCAGTAATGTTCTGAATTTCTGAGGACGGAAATTTTGTAAGGAGGGAGGATTGTAATATCCCGTTATTTTATCAGTATAAGTTATGTTTTAATTCTGATTTATTAATCTTGTCAAGTATTAATTTTCGGAATTAATTATTTTCAGTCGAGATTACCGAAATTTATTTTCGACGTACCGTTTACGTTCGGAATAATTTTGGTAATTAAACATTTTGTTTAATTAAATAATTAAACATAAGGAAAGGGATTAATTAGTACTTAATCATCAATTTAAGCCTTAAGCCGTCCAAATAAAAGCCAAATGCAAGTAAAGCCGTATGGATAGGTCATTATTTCCACAAAAAAATTTCCTAAGTCTTAAGCAATGTTTTCCTTTCTATTTGAGGCATGGATACGTGGCATTAAGAGGGGGAGATTAGTCACCATGATTTAGCTTAATAGTTGGCAAGTGTAAGGTTAAAAGAGGGCCACATCACTCCTTCATCATCATATCTCTCTCGGCCTTATTATTTATAGGGATGTTTGGACGAAAATTTTCCCCATCTTTCCCATAGTATATGTACACAGCCTTATATACTTAAACTCAACAGCAAGTAGTTCAACCTATTCCCTTAATTTTCCCATACCAACGCACGGCAAGTAACGAGGCATACACACGGGCTCACGCGAGGATCAACGGAGGTCGCGATCAGCTTGTAGTTTCCGTCGAGCACTTGAGGAGGTAGAGTTATCTTGAATCTCTGTTCATGTTAATAAGACCATTTAAGGGTAAAGTGTTCGGTCCATATGTAAGAAATACCTAGTTATGTTGCATTAAGTTCGGTTTAGGTCATTTTGGGCCAAGACCGAGTTACTTCCATTTGATTCCGGCAAGTCCCGAGTGTTTACTGTTTCTTCAGTCATCATTAAGTGTATCATGTTCAATCAAGTGGGAATTGTTGAGTAAAATAGAAGTTCGGTCGAGAATGTGGCTTAAAGCCAAGGACCGCACGTGGTGTGCGTGTCACGGCCGTATCATGTCATCTTTTATTATGGTCAAGTTTGTTCGAACAATTGATGTTTCAATGATCAAGTTAGGTCATTTTATGTTCAGTTGGCTCATGTTGTTCGAGAAGTTTTTATGTTTGACCGAGGGGTTGGCCATAAGCCGTAAGCCTCACACATAGCGAGCGCACTACGACCATGTATTTGGTCCATTGAACTAAGTTCAGCATTTTCATGTAAATTCAGTATATTGGTCATATTAAGTCGGGTGATGTTGTTTTATGTTAAGGTTGTCGGAAAATAATGTCGGACGGCCGGCAAGGGTCGGCCGTAGGCCGTGCTGTCCGCACCTAGCGGCAGCCACGCCCGGCAGTCACCCAGCACAGCGGGCAGTGCGCGGGTGATACAGGAAGTGCGCAGCAGGTACTGCGTGCGATCAGTACCCGCTGCGAGTAGACATTGGCAGTGCGCCTGTGCACGCCAACGCCCAGCCCAGCGCGCCAGCATGCTGTAACGCACGCCAGCGCGCAGCGTCGCATGATGATGGCTACGGCAGCAGCCTGCTCGAGTAGCCAGTGCTGCGGGAAGGCACAGCGCACGCCCGCAGCGTTCAGTTGCATGTCGGCACGCACGTCCGTGGCCAGCGCCGCACTGTAAGCCGTGCAGTAGCCACGCCACGCCTAGTGCATGCCGAACCGTGGTCAGGTGCACGCCGCACTCTTGGCCATAGCCATGGAAGGCAGGCCGCAACGGCCGTGCCCGCACCAGTTCCGCCAACAGTTGCACCACGGCCATGTCAAGGCCGTGGGCCGAGTCAGCCGCCAGCCGACCGGTCCGAGCAGACCGGCGGTTCGGTCGGACCGGTTCAGACCGGTTAACACCGGTTGGACCCAAATAATGTTATTTTAATCCCGATTCACATTTTAAGGGCCATTTCAGTTAAATTTCCGAGATTAATTTCAGTTCAATAAATTTATGTCCGATCAGTTCATGTTAAATCAGTTCCGGTTATTCCGGTTAAGTCTAAAATATCATGTCAGGTTCAGTAGAGCATCTTAACGACATTAATCAGTTAAGTTAATAGTCTGAGCATAGTCATTAGTAATTGTTTATATTATTTTCAGTTTGATCAGGCATCAGCACTACCGTTCAGTTTCAGCAGTTCAGGTGGGGACTCAGACTAAGTACTACATTGATTATAATTACGGTACCATGCTTGAGGTATGTATTTCATGTGAGGTATCCGCTCGGAATGGTCGCCGGTCCATTCTGGGTTCTAGTGGCCCTAGTCTGCCCACTAGAGTGTGCACATGGTGTCCGACATTAGTTTTTGCCGGCAGATGAGGTAATGGTCAGGGTCACGTTGCGTGACGATATCAGATACATGTTCATATTATTACCGGCTTTATGTTGAGGTTATGTATATGCCGATATCATGATGTTGTTATTATTTTCAATGTTTACATTAGTATGAGTTTCCACGGAGCACAGTGCCATAGTGCTCATTTCCCATTGTTATCATGTTTTTCAGGTCAGGATGTCGGGCAGGGAGCGTGAGCAAACGAAGGCTTCAGGACTTTAATGTTTTGATTGTATATGTATTATGACGATTTACGTTTCCACTGATGATGACTTTTGACGAACTTATGTTTTGACCGGACTTTTGGAAAACTTTATACTTTCAGTAACGGTATGATTTTATTAAAAATTAAAATAACGGTTTTCCAAATTAAGTCACGTTTGTAAGGTAGCACCCCGAATCAGTTTTCGCAAAGTAAAAGATTTATTTTTAAAAGACTTTGCGAAATTTTCGCACTCTGATTTTACGATAAGGAGGGGTGTTACAATAGGATTTAACTGACTCTGCACCAATATCAGGATACCACAGTATTATTGCAGACCAATTGTACTCTTGCACTGCCTGCAAATCTACCAAGTAGTCTAGATATTCATAATCCAAAGGCGTATCCCTACTACGTGGGAACAATACAGTGCTAAACACTAGCATCAAATACGGTACAACGAATTCAAGTCCACACGTCTTGCAATTTTTAACCATAGAAACAAGGTCGGAATACCCAAAGTTTTTCCCTTCTTTGTCAGAAAATAATTAACGATATACGCGGATACCCTCCTTTAGTTTCTTCGGAATTATCATCCCATCAGTGGAAAAACCGAAATGTTTCTGAACAACCGCTGGAGACAACTGAATTGAAGCACTACCAACCTTCAAAATCCTGTACGTGAAGTCATACTTCCTAACTAGCATGCTCACTAGCCTAGAATCAATCTGCGTTAAGTTCAGATAAGTAAATGTTCCAAAGCCCACTTTCTCAACCTGAAGACGTTGTCTAAAGGACAGGTCGTTGTTGATAGTGACAATTGTCATCAGTTTGGTTCCATGCAACAATTTACAATCATCATTCGACGATAATGGACAATTAAATAGTTCTTTTCTTTGTTTTTTTGAACTACTCGGTGAACATGACTTCATGTCTGCATGTAGACGACTACCTTTTTTTGTAGCAGTAGAACCCTACAATTTCGAATTTTAAATACATCAATAATAAGAATAAGAATATATACACCAAACGATATTCATCACGAACAAGAAAATTTACCTCTTCAAAAGACGACATTTGTATTAGAATTATATGTCAGCTACCTTTGCCAATTTATTCCCCTCTTTGAAGATCTGTCCACTGTATGTAGTTTTTTGTTTTTTTTGGTTTATTATTATTATTTTTTTTTTTTGGTGTTTGTAGATGGATGTATATAGAGATAAATAGATAATTCCAAAGAGCCAAAAACGTGGTGTGATTTGTTACGATATTTACGTATCTACATATCTAAAATTGACCAAATTATTGGATACGAGATACCCGTCATTGTTGAAATAATGAAAGATAAATAAGGTTAATATTCACTGACAATTTATTTTTTCCTTTTTTTTAAGATACTTATGTAATTAAGGTTGAATATTTACGTCTGTATTTATTATTATTATATTTTTTTATATATTTTTTACTCAAAAAAATATAGTTGATTTAACGTTACAAACCTCGACGGATCCACATAAACGGTTTTATTTTCATTTATTTTACTAATATACACCCTTAACTCGAGCTTCTCTAATTAAATGCTCGGAGATCTGAAATACTAGATAAATAACCCGCATGACATCGTGCCTGAATGATACACACATCCCAACTCGATTCTCGGTAAACCGAATTCACACGCGACCTTGCGAGACCCACATAAACGGCTTTATTTTTTTCATTATTTGACTAATATGCACCCTCAACTCGAGCTTCTCTAATTAAATGCTCGGAGATCCGAAATACTAGATAAATGACCCGTATGAAATCGTGCCTGAATGATACACAAATCTCAACTCGATTCTCGGTAAACCAAATTCACACGCGACCTTGCGAGACCCACGTAAACGGCTTTTTTTTTTCATTATTTTACTAATATGCACCCTCAACTCGAGCTTCTCTTATTAAATGCTCGGAGATCCGAAATACTAGATAAATGACCCGCATGACATCGTGCCTGAATGATACACACATCCCAACTCGATTCTCGGTAAACCGAATTCACACGCGACCTAGCGAGACCCACGTAAACGGATTTTTTTTTAATTATTTGACTAATATTCACCCTCAACTCGAGCTTCTCTAATTAAATGCTTGGAGATCCGAAATACTAGATAAATGACCCGCATGACATCGTAACTAAATGATACACACATCCCAACTCGATTCTCGGTAAACCGAATTCACACGCGACCTTGCGAGACCCACGTAAACGGCTTTCTTTTTTCATTATTTTATTAATATGCACCCTCAACTCGAGCTTCTTATTAAATGCTCGGAGATCTGAAATACTAAATAAATGACCCGCATGAAATCGTGCTTGAATGATACACAAATCCCAACTCGATTCTCGGTAAACCGAATTCACACGCGACCTTGGGAGACCCACGTAAACGGCTTTTTTTTTCATTATTTTACTAATATGCACCCTCAACTCGAGCTTCTCTTATTAAATGCTCAGAGATCCAAAATACTAGATAAATGACCCGCAAGACATCGTGCCTGAATGATACACACATCCCAACTCGATTCTCGGTAAACCAAATTCACACGCGACCTTGCGAGACCCACGTAAACAACATTTTTTTTTTCATTATTTGACTAATATGCACCCTCAACTCGAGCTTCTCTAATTAAATGCTCGGAGATCCGAAATACTAGATAAATGACCCGCATGACATCGTGCCTGAATGATACACACATCCCAACTCGATTCTCGGTAAACTGAATTCACACGCGACCTTGCGAGACCCACGTAAAAGGCTTTTTTTTTTAATTATTTTACTAATATGCACCCTCAACTCGAGCTTCTCTTATTAAATGCTCGGAGATCCAAATTACTAGATAAATGACCCGCATGACATCGTTCCTGAATGATACACACATCCCAACTCGATTCTCGGTAAACCAAATTCACACGCGACCTTGCGCAACCCACGTAAACGGCTTTTTTTTTCAATGGCTCGATAGTTGTTTTTATGAACTTAATAATTATCTAATGAAAAAATAAATAATTAAATTTGTTTAGTTAATCGTTCTATTTTATTTTGTAAAACATGCATGCTTCCTAATAATCCAATATCTCCATAATATACATTTAAATTGAACAATAATTAGCATGCTCATATACGAACAGTTCCGATCCTATTTAGTTAATATGAGGATGCTATTTATAATTAATTGTGCTTTTTTTAATTAAACAAAATAATGATCATTACAATTTACAGTACTATGAAGGTTATAATATGGGTTAAATCCACAACATAGGATATATATACATATATACATATATACACACATATAACAAATGTACCAAATGCAAAAGACAATAATTTTTATTTTCGGTTCAAACAGACAATAGAAATTTAACTTATAAAAACAAATCCATTCATATTGCAAAATAAATATACCCACATAACAAAACAACCAAACTTGGACTGTCTAATAATTAATACCACCCTGCAGATGTGCCATGTATTCGGCAAACAGTTCGGTCAGCAATACGAAGTTTGTAGGTGTCTTCGGATTCTCTTCGCCTGGGTACTCCGACAGATTCCCCAATGGTTCAAATATGGCTTTCAGAACGTCCCATCTTGGTTCAGGTTTATTCAAAAGGTACATTGCAAGCGGTCAATGCTTCATAAACAACAAAAAATTGAAGTTGCGGTGAAACCAAATAAACATATGACAAAACTTGAATGAAAAAATAATTGTTCAAACATGTACCTTAAGCGCCAGTTTTCTGACCAGAAGTGGGACATGAACGGTAAAATTAAATGGATCGTGATACACACCCGGTCATTCCAACAACCACTTAAATGTCCTGAACCTGTCCCTAAGCACGATGTACATTTGGTAAGCGTCCCTAACTGTATACCATGAACCCGTCTCCTGAACAAAAGTCCTATGTATCTCATGAAACGAATTCAAGATGATGGCCTCTTCTATCATACGATCGAACACCACAAAACGTCGTATGATGCGGCATAAGGCTTCCTCCAACCATTCGTCCATCTTTCGAGCATCCACAACCTCATACGATCAAAGTGTTCTTCTTTTGTTGTTGGCAGCGCAAAATCGCCCATTGCTTTGTTTTGTTATTGTCGCTTGTGGGTTGGATAAATGAAGGAGGAGGTGTAATATATGGAAAACCGAGGTGACTTGTAATAAATATAAAGGGGAGACGTTTCTCAAGTAGAGAGAGGGTTAAAATATTGAAGAGGTTTCATTTTCTGAAATGGCGTGTTCGCGTATCGATCCAATGATTAATGATGTTATTTTTTTTTTAATTTAAACGGTGTCTTATTACATTAAACTGATGTGTTGGGATTATGATGACTTATGGATTTGTATATTTATCTTGCCAATAAGGATCATACCTTTTCTTTTTGTTGCACATAATTTTGAGAAGCATGTCAAATCCAATTAATACGGTTTCACCTTCACATCATAATTAATATTACTATTAAAAATTGAAATTACCTTATATATTTTTTAATTACTAAAGTATTAAATGAAAAAAAAATAATAAAACTTTTGCAATTGTTGTAGCACAAATTATTCATTTTACCGAGTACCGAATCGAAAGATTCGTTCCCCGGGTCGATCTCACGAGGAAGGCGGTTTGGAATTTAGCTTTGATATTGACAACACATAAAAAGAAAATATATCCTAAACACTCTAATCGGATAGCAGATTGGATGAATTATTAACTATGAAACAAAATAAAAATAATAATCTACCTAAAAATATAAACCAAATAAATATGGAGAAGCTAGGGAATCGGGGATAATTAATTCAATTTCTAGCAAAACCGGGCAATCAATTGTTCGATTCAAGATTGACACTCTCGCTTATACATCTAGCGGTTCGCTCCCAATAACTCTTCATAACAAGGGATTGAACATAGACGAACAAGTTTGAGCATACAACACAGGCCAGTTATCCCAATCCCAATAACTTTTCGTAATAAGGGACGGGTCATCGACAAGTGCGTATTTCAATCTAAAACATATAGACTATTCAGTTATGAAATTATCTACCTCATGCGAGCCTAGGTCTACGACTTTTCCCCTTTCGGTTTAAAGGTCGCTAATTAAATTAGAAGAGAATTAATCAACTAATCATATGGAATCGACAAACCCTAACTCGACAAATTAACATTCAATTGTTTCCAACTGCAAGATCGAAGTGTCACTCTTGGATTATATCAATCAATCAAACAAGAACTCATCAATTCCTAATCAATTCAACTCACATAAGCATGAACAAATCGAAGCCCGACAATTACACATTAAACAAGAACAATCATCCCATATCCCTAGCAATCGGATTTAGCTACGAATATCAAATTTCAACAATCATGATCAATCCTCTCAAATAATAATTATTCATGAATCAAATAAGAGAAATGAATACTTACAATCAATCCAAGTTCCAGTCGAATTCGAAATACAAGCTAAACCCTAACTAAGAAGAAGAAGAAGAAAAATGGAAATGGAAAATAATGGTGAAAATAAGAAGAAAAATTGAGGAAGAAGAAGAAAAGAGAAGAAGAGAAGGAGAGAGTCGTGAAGTTCTTTTCTCGGACCTAGGTTTTCACCTGGTTGAGATGTGTCTCGAGTCTCGGACAAGTTCTCCTTTATATGGTTCAAAAAACCGAGCAAAAACGAGAGAGAACGAAAAAAAACAATTCTGCGCCCGCGACCAGGCCATAGCGGCGCTATGGGTCGCGGGGCTTGGGCGTCTGGCCGTCACTATGGGCGCGCTTCGCTGGTAGCGCCGCTAGCTGGGTTGGCCATAGCGGCGCTATGGCCCGGAAGCCTTGCACGATTTCACGGTTTGGGCTCGTTCGGGCTCGTTTGGACTCGGAATTCAATTCTGCTTTTTCCTGTGTGTTGCCAACGAACTCCTCTATTTAATTATGCTTGTACAATACGCTTTTGCTCATAATTAGGTTCTCCCGTAGCTTCAAACCTACACACCATAAACAAAGAAAAAAAACCGGAAAACACACGAAAACACAAGAAAACCCGAAATAGATCAAATCAAGCAATAAACTACAAAAACAAATAAAACACAACAAAAAGACTCAATATGGGGGGAAAAGAAAGACAAAGAGACAACGAAAAACGCAACAAAAATGAGACAAACAACTCCCCCACACTTAATCCTTTGTTCGTCCCGAACAAAAAGAAAACAAAACAAGACACGAGCATGGATACGGTTTCAAATAAGAAGAGCTTCAAAATTCCCAATTCAATCGAGTCGAATTCCAACAAACATACGACCATATGCCTCAAATATCGACTTGGCCATGAAATGACAAACTCTCAAAACATAGATTATCATGTACGCCTCACTCATTTTCTTGCATGATTAAGTGATAGGAATGCTCAAAATTGGTCAATATTCATGTTTCAAGATATGCTTGCCAATCGTTTAAATTACTCGAAAACAATCAAAGCTCAAAAACTTGCGAATCAAGAGGACTTCACGGGTTGTAATGTGGGCTAAGGTAAAGGTACGAATATATATGGATATGAAGCTCAAATAATCAATCCAAGCTTTTCGAGTAATAGACTACTCGAATGTCAACTACTCATCCA
Organism: Striga hermonthica; assembly: GCA_902706635.1. Lineage (NCBI taxonomy): Eukaryota > Viridiplantae > Streptophyta > Magnoliopsida > Lamiales > Orobanchaceae > Striga > Striga hermonthica. The sequence goes on along the minus strand of CACSLK010011733.1, from coordinate 14,896 downwards.
AACCAACAAGCACACATACCGTCCACCAACATTCCACAAACAACACATAAATGCTCAGAGTAAGTTGCAACATCGTCACTTAACCTTATTATTTTTTTCTCTTTTTTTTTTCTTTTTTTTTTATTTGAAGAGTGACTTTTTCCGAACAAAAACGAATCGAAAGGACAACATTCTGTAGGTGTAAACATTGGAGGTCATGCAAGTGTCCTACAGTAGTTTTCCAATGCTCATTACCCGTCAACACGAATCGGCTAGTAAGAGGAGAAGAATCCAATCGATTCGTCCTGCGAGCTCTCATTTTTTTTTTCTTTTTTTTTTTTTTTTTTTTTTTAATAGGTCAAGAAATAGAAATCCAACTTTAATTCACCTCATTCAACAACAACACCATTTTCACCAATCATCACCAAATCAGTCAACAAAATACATTCGTGTACGGCTGACAAGAAAAAGGCTCAAATCTCAAACGGGCTACTAGGGAAAATAATGTTTAGGATCAAAGAACAAGGCTAAAAAGAGCTAATCAAACAAAACGCCTCGATCACTTTCGCAATTTCAAACTCTAATCGATTTCTTTCAGATAAACTCAGGGCAAGTTCTAATCATTCATGAATATGACCAACATCTCACAAGAAAAAGAATAAGGATCAAAACCTCACAAGGTAAATAAATGTCACTCAAAGCAATCAAGCAAATACTGAGGCAATGACCACACGTCTGTCATCACAACTTCCCAATCTCATCAAACATTCATCAACAATTCATATAATTCACCAATATCACATGCTCAACAACACAAAATCCTAAAACTAGTCCGGTCCACCACATAGGCATGCAAAATCCAAATAAACTCCCCCACACTTTAAATGAGGCAATGACCTCATTGCTTCAACACAAAATAGGAAGTCACATAAAAGGACATGACAATCTCATATAATAAACCAATCCCACCAACTACCACTAGAACACAAAAGAAAAGACAAAGGAAAAAATAACTCAAGAAAAAAAAAGGGAAAAGGGTGTGCAAACCGAAGTGCCTCGAAGAGGATAAGTATCCATGTGCAAGCCGCTCGTCTATGCTCAGGTCATAACCTCGATACTCCTCATGCTCGTGCTCATAAATGGTACCTACCGAGAAAGACACAGAACTCCAAAACTCCCATTATTCAAAGAATAAAACTAAAAAAAAAAGCAAAAACGAAAATATCTAGAAAGCAGTAAATCACTTGGGTTGCCTCCCAAGAAGCACTTATTTAACGTCGTTAGCTTGACGAAACCTGAGGGGAATTCAACCGGGATCTAGGAAGAAGTGACGGTCATGCCATGCCTTCGTATTTTCGAGAAGTGGTAGCCCGGTCAGTATGGCCAGAAGGTGGGTATGGTGGGTCCGAGTGGCTGTATTCTGGGTGAAGTGGGTTCGGGCACGAGCAATCCCCAACTCTAGACGCAGAGCTTTTCCCACACGAGCTCTGTCGTCAACCTCCGGAAGTATAAGCTCATCTGTGGAGCAAGTTCAACTAACTCTCACCCACTTCGTAACACAGTGTAGCGGCCTCGGAGACGGGTGCTCAAACTCGAAAATGGGAGGAGGGACTTGATAATCAATCCCGTGGATCTCCTCCTCTGAAATATCATCAATGTCTCCCTGGGGATTATCATCCTCTTCTTCGGCCTCATACATTTGCTTCAACGTACGGGCTCGAGTATTAAGTCTAAAATGGGGGTCTTCGACCGGTGCCTCAATTGAGTCAGTATGTGCTGTAAGGGTCTCCATCTTCGTGCTCAGTCTAGCACATCCGAGCTCAATGTCCACATCTCGAGTGGTCAGGGCAGATATACGAGCAAGGATAAGGTCGAGATCTTTTCATCGTATGACATAATAGCCTCCCGAGATTCATTTCTATGTGTAGACTGGTCTTGAGCGGTGGGCTCGAGAGTGACATTAGTTACTCGATCTTCTAAGGCTTGCACGTGCTCCACAAGTTCCTCGATTCCGGACTCAAGGTTGTTCTTACGGGCCGTTTGGGATGCCAAAAGAGTGATGACCTGGTCGAGCTTGGCATTGTACTCTGAGGAATCCTCGAGGGACTCACATGTCTGCTGGACAAGCCCGTAATCCCACTACTGCTCGTAGGGATATGATAAATTCTGGCCGAAGCCCCAAGAATCATTTTAAGGAGGTGGTTGGGCACACTGGCTGCGGTTTCTTCTTCCTGAGCTAACCGGGATGTTGCAAATTCGTAGATACGGTCGAGTTTCTTGTTGAACTCGTGAGACTCATAATGTTGCTCGACCGGGAAGGGACCCCAGTATTGCTCGGTAGAGTAGGGATAAGACTGGTTATAGTACCCGGTGTGATAGCTCGAGTCATTAACCCAAGATTGGGTGTGCGGTGGTGGGTAGACACAGTTGTAGTTCATATCTCCTGCACACCAAAATAGAACAACCCACACGTAGCCACGAAAAAGAAGGAAAAAAGAAAAAGAAAGAAAACTAAAACAAAAAAAAGCAATAGAAAATCAAGGATGCACAAAAGGGAGAACAAAAATACGAAAAACACAAAACAAAGAGAAACACGAAAAATAAAATTAATACCAAAACCAAATATCCTACTTGCCTTCCCCAACAATGATGCCAAATTTGTTGTAGCACAAATTATTCATTTTACCGAGTACCGAATCAAAAGATTCATTCCCCGGGTCGATCTCACGAGGAAGGCGGTTCGGAATTTAGCTTTGATATTGACAACACATAAAAAGAAAATAAATCCTAAACACTCTAATCGGATAGCAGATTGGATGAATTATTAACTAAGAAACAAAATAAAAATAATAATCTACCTAAAAATATAAACGAAATAAAGATGGAGAAGCTAGGGAATCGGGGATAATTAATTCAAGTTCTAGGAAAACCGGGCAATCAATTGTTCGATTCAAGATTGACACTCTCGCGTATACATCTAGCGGTTTGCTCCCAATAACTCTTCGTAACAAGGGATTGAACATAGACGAACAAGTTCGAGCATACAACACAGGCCAATTATCCCAATTCCAATAACTTTTCGTAACAAGGGACGGGTCATCGACAAGTGCGTATTTCAATCTAAAACATATAGACTATTCAGTTATGAGATTATCTACCTCATGCGAGCCTAGGTCTACGACTTTTCCCCTTTCGGTTTAAAGGTCGCTAATTAAATTAGAAGAGAATTAATCAACTAATCATATGGAATCGACAAACCCTCACTCGACAAATTAACATTCAATTATTTCCAACTGCAAGATCGAAGTGTCACTCTTCGATTATATCAATCAATCAAACAAGAAATCATCAATTCCTAATCAATTCAACTCACATAAGCATGAACAAATCGAAGCCCGACAATTACACATTAAACTTGAACAATCATCCCCTATCCCTAGCAATCGGATTTAGCTACGAATATCAAATTCAACAATCATGATCAATCCTCTCAAATAATCATTATTCATGAATCAAATAAGAGAAATGAATACTTACAATCAATCCAAGTTCCAGTCGAATTCGAAATACAAGTTAAACCCTAACTAAGAAGAAGAAGAAGAAATATAGAAAATAATGGTGAAAATAAGAAGAAAAATTGAGGAAGAAGAAGAAAAGAGAAGAAGAGAAGGAGAGAGTCGTGAAGTTCGTTTCTCGGACCTAGGTTTTCACCTGGTCAAGATGTGTCTCGAGTCTCGGACAAGTTCTCCTTTATATGGTTCGAAAAATCGAGCAAAAACGAGAGAAAACGAAAAAAAGCAATTCTGCGCCCGCGACCAGGCCATAGCGGCGCTAAGGCCATAGCGGCGCTATGGGTCGCGGGGCTTGGGCATCTGGCCGTCGCTATGGGCGCGCTTCGCTGGTAGCGCCGCTAGCTGGGTTGGCCATAGCGGCGCTATGGCCCGGCAGCCTTGCACGATTTCACGGTTTGGGCTCGTTCGGGCTCGTTTGGACTCGGAATTCAATTCCACTTTTTCCTGTGTGTTGCCAACGAACTCTTCTATTTAATTATGCTTGCACAATAAGCTTTTGCTCATAATTAGGTCCTCCCGAAGCTTCAAACCTACACACCATAAACAAAGAAAAAAAACCAGAAAACACACGAAAACACAAGAAAAACCGAAATATATCAAATCAAGCAATAAACTACAAAAACGAATAAAACCCAACAAAAAGACTCAATATGGGGGAAAAAGAAAGACAAAGAGACAACAAAAAATGCAACAAAAATGGGACAAACAGCAATAAAAATATATATTTATTTTGTAAAATGTTTTTTGGACTAGTAATTCAATATATGCATACTACTTAATTTTCAGAAATAAATGTCTGAATCATGTCTATATGTATTCCATTAATATGTAGTGAATTTCTGGATTGTAATTATCATTAATTATTGATATTTAATACTATTAATAAATATTAGAAGTGTGGAAACAGAATCTGAGAGGCATAATAATAAATTCACGTCCATTTGTGTTCATCGTATCCCACAACCAAATAAAATACCTGTACACGCCACTACTAATCTTCGAAGATATATTTTTTTTTTACAAGTAGACTACTCCTAGAAAATTTCTTATGAAATAAAAACAAAATATATAAGTAATAAAAAAAATACAAGCTCTTAAGAATTTGCAAATGGATGCATCGTTCATCGTCCGTGTTGACTGCCTGGACATCCCAATCACAGTATTTCTAAAAACATTCTTTACAGACTCTTGCTTTTTTTTTTCAACTCATTCATAAATATTAATTAAATTGCAGATTTTGCCCCCGTCAGCAGATGCATATATTTGGTCGCGGTTGGTCGTGAAACATCATTTGTGCAACCACACATGGGATAAGTGGATTGTCGTCGCCGAATGAGTCTGAACAACGTCATCTTCACAAAAAGTTGGCGTACATTCTTACAAGACAATCGCATTGAAGAAAGAGACACTATCGTTTTCAAATATGTTACTGTTGACATGTTCGAAGTTATGTTTTCCGATAAACAAGGAAGTGTGAAATATCCTCCCGCGAAGGGAGATCGTTCACCCTATGCTGGTCGAATGAATTTTATGACTTAGATTATCCTTTTTTTTCTTTATTTAATTTTGTACTATTTTTATTAATATTATTGAATTAATCAATGGTATTTGTTATGAAGTAATTTTGTCATCGGTTATGTTAATGTTATTCTAGCATGTCACTTTTTATACATTTAATAAATTCAATAATATTATTTCTCAATATCCAAACCATGCCGATAATGTTCCGATTAGAATTTCAATTTTTGAACACTAAACATTAAACAACTAATACTTGTCCTAATATTTGAAAAAAAAAATTGTGTTAATTTATTTTACCCTTATAGGTTCGGTGTAACACCCCGACTTTTTACTATTATCAGAGTACGCGTTTTTTCGCAATTTTTCTGAATAAATAAATAAAATATTAATTTTGCGAAAAACTGATTCGGGATGCTACCGTGAAAACTTGACTTTTCTGAAAACCGTTAAATTTTAAACTGAATAATAAAACGATTATAATATATTAACCGACTAACGTCGGATCAAAAGCTGTTTAAAAGTACTGAAAGTTTTAGCGGAATAACAGCGTGGCAAAACATATATACATATATCATAAATGTCCTGAACAGCCCGCCAGCTCACTCCTCGTCTCCGACCCTGCGACCTGAAAAACATGAAATGCATGGGGGCGTGAGCACCAAAACACTTGTGCTCCGCAGAAACTCATACTAATGTAAACATTGAAAATAATAACAATATCATGATCTTGGCATATATAACTGAACTGAAACTGAAACTGAAACTGATATCTGATACTAGTCTGATCTCGCGACATAAGTCACGTAACTGATAACTGAACATCTGTCGGCACAAACTAATACCAGAATCTGCCGGCACAAGCTAATACCGGACACCATGTGCACACTCTAGTGGGCAAATTAGGCCACTAGAACCCAGAATGGACCGGCGACCATTCCGAGCGGATAGTGATAATATACATACCTCAAACATGGTAACGATATTATAATCAATGTAGTACTTAGTCTGAGTCCCCACCTGATCCGTGAAACTGAAGGTAGTGCTGATGCCTGATCAAACTGAAATATAATATAAACAATTACTACTGACTATGCTCAGACTGATAAATTAACTGATTAATTATGTTAAGATGCTCTACTGAACCTGACATGATATTCGGACTTAATCGGTATAACTGAACCCAGTTAAGTACGAAACTAAACTGATATTAATTAACTAAACTGAACTGGACCCAGAATTTAACTGAAACTGACACTGAAATCATGAACCGGGGCTAAAACTGAAAAATACTAACTGAATCGGTCCAGCCGGTCTGAACCGGTCTGGACCGGACTGCCGGTCGGCTGAACCGGGCAGTTGGGTGTTGGCTCGGCCAGCGGCCTGCCGCGTGCTGTGCGCATGGGCGCTGCCTGGCTGGCTGTCTGGCGCTGGCTGGTT
>CACSLK010011722.1:0-14248 GCA_902706635.1 Striga hermonthica | reverse complement strand
GGGCCGGGAGCATGAGCTGACGGAGGCTTCAGGACATTTATGTTTTTGACTGTATATATATTATGATGACTTACGCTTCCGCTGACGATGTTTTGATGACTTTTGACGTACTTATATTTTGACGAACTTTTGGGAAACCTTATGCTTTCAGTAACCGGATAATTTTCTTAAAGTTAAAATATCGGTTTTCCAAATTAAGTCACGATTTTTAAGGTAGCACCCCGAATCAGTTTTCGCAAAGTAAAAGGCTTTATTTTTAAATAACTTTGCAAATTTTACGCACTCTGATTTAACGATAAGGAGGGGTGTTACACAATAAATATATAATATCCACATCAAATAATGGTTCCGTGTTCGAAAACAAGTCTTTCCGGAGACGTTGCTTACATTTTTTGTACTTACCCCTATTTACCCTTATTTTCCTCGACTTTCTTAAACGTGTACCGTTTTGCTTCAAAACACGATGGGGCGACAAAAATATGTTATGCAGATCAAACAATGGTGTCGTGTTCGAAAACAGGTCTTTCCAAAGACGTTGCTTACATTTTTCGTACTTGCCCTTATTTACTCTTATTTTCCTCGACTTTTTTAACTGTGTACCATTTTGCTTCAAAACACAATGGGGCGATAAATATGTTATCCACATCAGATATTGGTGCCGTGTTCGAAAACAAGTCTTTCTAGAGACGTTGCTTACATTTTTCGTACTTGCCCCTATTTACCCTTATTTTCCTCGGCTTTCTTAAACGTGGACAGTTTTGCTTCAAAACACGATGAGGTGATAAATATATGTTATCCACATCAAATAATGGTGCCATGTTCGAAAACAAGTCTTTCCGGAGATAAGCGTCGATCAACACCTCGCTCGGTGCCAGGCGTCGACGTTGCTTACATTTTTCGTAATTGCCCCTATTTACCCTTATTTTCCTCGACTTTCTTAAACATGTACCATTTTGTTTCAAAAAACCATAGGGCGATAAATATATGTTATCCACATCAAATAACAGTGTCGTGTTCAAAAACAAGTCTTTCCAGAAACGTTGCTTATATTTTTCGTACTTGCCCCTATTTACCCTTATTTTCTTCGACTTTATTAAACGTGTACCATTTTGCTTCAAAATACGATGGAGCGATAAATATATGTTATCCACATCAAATAATGGTGTCGTGTTCGAAAACAAGTCTTTCCGAAGATGTTGCTTACATTTTTCGTACTTGCCCTCATTTGTCCTTATTTTCCTCGACTTTCTTAAACATGTACCATTTTGCTTTAAATCACGATGGGGCGATTAATATATGTTATCCACATCAAATAATGGTGCCGTGTTCGAAAACAAGTCTTTCCGGAGACGTTGCTTATATTTTTCGTACTTGCCCCTATTTACCCTTTTTTTATCAACTTTATTAAACGTGTACCATTTTGCTTCAAACCACGATGGGGCGATAAATATATATTATCCACGTCAAATAATGGTTCTGTGTTCGAAAACAAGTCTTTCCGGAGATGTTGCTTACATTTTTCGTACTTGCCCCTATTTACCCTTATTTTCCTCGACTTTCTTAAACGTGTACCGTTTTGCTTCAAAACACGATGGGGCGACAAAAATATGTTATCCACATCAAATAATGGTGTCGTGTTTGAAAACAAGTCTTTCCGGAGACGTTGCTTACATTTTTCGTACTTGCCTCTATTTACTCTTATTTTCCTCGACTATTTTAACTGTGTACCATTTTGCTTCAAAACACAATGGGGCGATAAATATGTTATCCACATCAAATAATGGTGCCGTGTTCGAAAACAAGTTTTTCCGGAGACGTTGCTTACATTTTTCGTACTTGCCCCTGTTTGCCCTTATTTTCCTCGACTTTTTTATATGTGGACAGTTTTGCTTCAAAACACGATGAGGCGATAAATATATGTTATCCACATCAAATAATGGTGTCGTGTTCGAAAACAAGTCTTTCCGGAGACGTTGCTTACATTTTTCGTACTTGCCCCTGTTTACCCTTATTTTCTTCGACTTTCTTAAACATCTACCATTTTGCTTCAAAACACCATGGGGCGCTAAATATATGTTATCCACATCAAATAATGATGTCGTGTTCGAAAACAAGTCTTTCCAGAGACGTTGCTTATATTTTTCGTACTTGCCCCTGTTTACCCTTATTTCCCTCGACTTTCTTAAACATGTACCATTTTGCTTCAAAATTGCATGGGGCGATAAATATATGTTATCCACATCAAATAATAGTGTCGTGTTCGAAAACAAGTCTTTCCAGAGACGTTGCTTATATTTTTCGTACTTGCCCCTATTTACCCTTATTTTCTTCGACTTTCTTAAACGTGTACCGTTTTGCTTCAAAACACGATGAGGCGATAAATATATGTTATCCACATCAAATAATGGTGTCGTGTTCGAAAACATGTCTTTCTGGAAATAAGCGTCGATCAACACCTCGCTTGGTGCCAGGCGTCGACGTTGCTTACATTTTTCGTACTTGCCCCTATTTACCCTTATTTTCCTCGACTTTCTTAAACATGTACCATTTTGTTTCAAAACACCATGGGGCGATAAATATATGTTATCCACATCAAATAACAGTATCGTGTTCGAAAACAAGTCTTTCCAGAGACGTTGCTTATATTTTTCGTACTTGCCCCTATTTACCCTTATTTTCCTCGTCTTTATTAAATGTGTACCATTTTGCTTCAAAACACGATGGAGCGATAAATATATGTTATCCACATCAAATAGTGGTGTCGTGTTCGAAAACAAGTCTTACCGGAGACGTTGCTTATATTTTTCGTACTTGCCCCTATTTACCCTTATTTTTATCGAATTTATTAAACGTGTACCATTTTGCTTCAAAACACGATAGGGCGATAAATATATGTTATCCACATCAAATAATGTTGCTATGTACGAAAACAAGTCTTTCCGGAGACGTTGCTTACATTTTTCGTACTTGCCCCCATTTATCCTTATTTTCCTCGACTTTCTTAAACATGTACCATTTTGCTTCAAATCACGCTGGGGCAATAAATATATGTTATCCACATCAAATAATGGTGCCGTGTTCGAAAACAAGTCTTTCCAGAGACGTTGCTTATATTTTCCGTAGTTGCCCCTATTTAGCATTTTTTTATCGACTTTATTAAACGTGTACCATTTTGCTTCAAAACACGATGGGGCGATAAATATATGTTATCCACATCAAATAACAGTGTCGTGTTCAAAAACAAGTCTTTCCAGAAACGTTGCTTATATTTTTCGTACTTGCCCCTATTTACCCTTATTTTCTTCGACTTTATTAAACGTGTACCATTTTGCTTCAAAACACGATGGAGCGATAAATATATGTTATCCACATCAAATAATGGTGTCGTGTTCGAAAACAAGTCTTTCCGGAGACGTTGCTTACATTTTTCGTACTTGCCCTCATTTATCCTTATTTTCCTCGACTTTCTTAAACATGTGCCATTTTGCTTTAATCACGATGGGGCGATTAATATATGTTATCCACATCAAATAATGGTGCCGTGTTCGAAAACAAGTCTTTCCGGAGATGTTGCTTATATTTTTCGTACTTGCCCCTATTTACCCTTTTTTTATCAACTTTATTAAACGTGTACCATTTTCTTCAAAACACGATGGGGCGATAAATATATATTATCCACGTCAAATAATGGTTCCGTGTTCGAAAACAAGTCTTTCCGGAGAAGTTGCTTACATTTTTCGTACTTGCCCCTATTTACCCTTATTTTCCTCGACTTTCTTAAACGTGTACCGTTTTGCTTCAAAACACGATGGGGCGACAAAAATATGTTATCCACATCAAATAATAGTGTCGTGTTTGAAAACAAGTCTTTCCGGAGACGTTGCTTACATTTTTCGTACTTGCCTCTATTTACTCTTATTTTCCTCGACTATTTTAACTGTGTACCATTTTGCTTCAAAACACAATGGGGCGATAAATATGTTATCCACATCAAATAATGGTGCCGTGTTCGAAAACAAGTCTTTCCGGAGACGTTGCTTACATTTTTCGTACTTGCCCTGTTTACCCTTATTTTCCTCGACTTTTTTAAATGTGGACAATTTTGCTTTAAAACACGATGAGGCGATAAATATATGTTATCCACATCAAATAATGGTGTCGTGTTCGAAAACAAGTCTTTCCGGAGACGTTGCTTACATTTTTTGTACTTGCCCCTGTTTACCCTTATTTTCTTCGACTTTCTTAAACATCTACCATTTTGCTTCAAAACACCATGGGGCGGTAAATATATGTTATCCACATCAAATAATAGTGTCGTGTTCGAAAATAAGTATTTCTGGAGACGTTGCTTATATTTTTCGTACTTGCCCCTATTTACCCTTAATTTCCTCGACTTTATTAAACTTGTACCATTTTGCTTCAAAATACGATGGGGCGATAAATATATGTTATCCACATCAAATAATGATGTCGTGTTCGAAAACAAGTCTTTCCAGAGATGTTGCTTATATTTTTCGTACTTGCCCCTGTTTACCCTTATTTCCCTCGACTTTCTTAAACATGTACCATTTTGCTTCAAAACTGCATGGGGCGATAAATATATGTTATCCACATCAAATAATAGTGTCGTGTTCGAAAACAAGTCTTTCCAGAGACGTTGCTTATATTTTTCGTACTTGCCCCTATTTACCCTTTTTTCCTCGACTTTCTTAAACGTGTACCGTTTTGCTTCAATACACGATCAGGCGATAAATATATGTTATCCTGTAATATCCCGATATTTTATCGGTACAAATTATGTTTTAATTCTGATATAATAATGTTAACGTTTATTATTTTCGGAATTAATTAATTTCAGTCGAGATTACCGAAATTTATTTTCGACGTACCGTTTACGTTCTGAATAATTTTGGTGATTAAGCATTATGTTTAATTAAATAATTAAACATAATTTAAAGGATTAATTAGAAATTTGATCATGAACTAAACATCAAGCCGTCCAAATGCTTCCAAGTGCATAAGAAAACCGTGCGGACATCTTAAGTAATTCCCCAACAATTTCCTAAGTTTTAAGAAATGTTTTTCCCTTCTATTTGTACTTGGATACGTGTCATTAGAGGAACATTTTTAGAGGATTAGTCATCCTAGCATAGTTCATGAGGGAGCAAGTGTTACAAGTTCAAGTAGGCCACGCCTACCAATCGTCACCCCAAATCCCCCTCGGCCATTAGTATAAGAGCATGTTGGACCCAAAAAATTTTCCCCCATTTTTCCCATAATATATGTACCAGCCTCATATACTCTAACTCAGCAGCAAATAAGTTCAATCTATTCCCTTAATTTTCACACACTAACGCACGGCAAGTAACGAGGCATACACACGGGCGCACACGAGGACTAACGGAGGTTGCGATCGATTTGCAAATTCCAACGAGCATCTAAGAAGGTATAGTTATTCTCATCCTATAATCATGTTAGTAAGGCCATAATAAGGTCAAGTGTTCGAGTTATATTCAGAAATTGTGAGGAAATTCATGCTATATTCGGTTAGGTCATATTTAAGTCTAGACCGAGTTATTTCCATTTTATTCCGGCAAGTCCCGAACGATTTTTGTTTCATCAGCCATCATTAAGTGTATCATGTTCAGTCAAGTGGGATTTGTTGAGTAAAATAGAGGTTCGGTCGAGAATTTGGCTTAAAACCAAGGACCGCACGTGGTGTGCGCGTCACGGCCGTACCGTGTTATCTTTCATTATGGTCAAATTTGTTCGAGCAATTAATGTTTAAATGATCAAATTAGGTCATTTTATGTTCAGTTGGTTCATGTTGTTCGAGAATTTTTCATGTTTGTTGAGGAATTGGCCATAAGCCGTAAGCCTCGCACATAGCGAGCGCACCACGGCCATGTATTTGGTCCGTTGAACAAGTTCAGCATTTTTCATAAAAATTCAGTATATTGTTCATGTTGAGTCAGGTGATGTTGTTTTACGTTGAAGTTGTCGGAAAGAAACGCCGGACGGCCGGCAAGGGTCGGCCGCGGACCGTGCTGTCCGCACATAGCGGCAGCGCCCAGCAGTGCCTGCGCCCGCGCACATAGCGCGGGGCAGTGCTCTGGCCGATGCTACGCTGCGCACGACACACGCATGCATTCCGCCACTCAGCTATGCGTCCAGTGCACACCGCATGCACACCAGCACGCCCGACAGCGTGCCATATGTGCTCAGCAGGTCTCGGTATTGCCCGGTAGCACGCCGAACGTTCCGTCAGTTCAGTACGCGCAACCCGCGCGCCAGCCACCTGCCGACAGCGCACAGCAGCGCCCGGCAGTGCATGTCCATGCCCGTGCTGTCGCCAGTGTCCGCGGCAGTAGCCAGACAGGTCCAGCAAGTACCCAGTGCATGCCAACCGTGGTCAGGTGCACGCAGCACTCTCGGCCACGGCCATGGCAGGCAGGCCGCGACGGCCGTGCCCGCACCCGTTCAGCCAGCAGTCGCGCCACGGCGATGGCAAGGCTGTGGGCCGAGTCAGCCGCCAGCCGACCGGTCCGAGCAGACCGGCGGTTCGGTCGGACCGGTTCAGACCGGTTAGTATCGGTTTGACCCACATAATGTTATTTTAGCCCCGGTTCACATTTTCAGTGCCATTTCAGTTAAATTTCCAGGATTATTTCAGTTCAGAAAATTCAAGTCCGATCAGTTCATGTCAGTTCAGTTCCGGTTATTCCGGTTAAGTCTTAATATCATGTCAGGTTCAGTAGAGCATCTTAACGAAATTTATCAGTTAAGTTAACAATCTGAGCATAGTCATTAGTAATTGTTTATATTATTTTCAGTTTGATCAGGCATCAGCACTACCGTTCAGTTTCAGCAGTTCAGGTGGGGACTCAGACTAAGTACTACATTGATTATAATCACAGTACCATGTTTGAGGTATGTATTTCATGTGAGGTATCCGCTCGGAATGGTCGCCGGTCCATTCTGGGTTCTAGTGGCCCTAGTCTGCCCACTAGAGTGTGCACATGGTGTCCGACATTAGTTTTTGCCGGCAGATGAGGTAACGGTCAGGGTCACGTTTGCGTGACGATATCAGATTCATGTTCATGTTATTACCGGCTTGAGGTTGAGGTTATGTATATATTGATATCATGATGTTGTTATTCTTTTCAATGTTTACATTAGTATGAGTTTCCACGGAGCAAAGTGCCATAGTGCTCATTTCCCACTTTTATCATGTTTTTCAGGTCAGGACGTCGGGCCGGGAGCATGAGCTGACGGAGGCTTCAGGACATTTATGTTTTGACTGTATATGTATATTGACGATTTACGTTTCCGCTGTTGATGACCTTTGACGTACTTATATTTTGACGAACTTTTGGAAAACTTTATGCTTTCAGTAACCGGATAATTTTATTAAAAATTTAAAATAACGGTTTTCCAAATTAAGTCACGTTTTTACGGTAGCACCCCAAATCAGTTTTCGCAAAGTACAAGGTTTTATTTTTAAAATAACTTTGCGAAATTTTCGCACTCTGATTTTACGATAAGGTGGGGTGTTACAATTGGTATCAGAGCACATTTCTGCGTCTCTGAAAAGTTTTCAGTCAGTAATTTTCAGAAAAACCTGAACCGTCATGCTCACGCCCCACCGACGACAGGTAAGTGCTGATTTATGTTTTCAGTTATAAACATATTACTTTGTCTATGCTCAGAATTAAGGATCAGGACTTTAGTTAAGATGCTCGAATAAGGTTCAGACTTTAGAATTCGGACATGACTTTAGACGTCAGGACTTTCAGATATGACTCTAGAATTCAGGGCATTCAGATATGACTCTAGACTTTAGTATCTTTCGATATGACTCTCTTCTTCAGAATTCACGTCAGTATTTATCGACCATTTTTGACGACTCGTCAAGAGATTTGTGTGCCTTAGTAATCAGTCAGAATGTTATCACGTATTCAGTAATGTTAAACTTTCTCAATGTTCAGATGCCGCCACGTAGGGAACCCGATCATCAGGCTCCTACTCAGGCTACTGTAGTCGCTCAGTTCCGCGACTATCACGCCGAAAAGTTCTCAGGGCAGGGAGATCCCCGCATTGTAGATGAATGGATTCAGGGCTTGGAATTTATCTTTGAGGTTATGGACTGCCCCGATAGATATCGTGTAGTTTGCGCTCAGCTTCAGCTCACTGGTGATGCTAGGCTCTGGTGGAACGCCTACTGGAGCATGCGTCCCAGTGAAAAAGCGGGTTGTACATGGGACATGCTCAAGGAGCTAGTCCGCGAAAAGTACTACCCCTCCTACTATCGGGCAGAGATGGAGCGTCATTTCTTAGCGCTCCAGCAGGGCACTCGTACGGTTGATGAGTACGAGCGAGAGTTCACTAGACTTGCAGCTTTCGTACCGGACCTGGTTCGCACGGAGGCTCAGAGAGCGCAACGGTTCATCGACGGGCTTTTCCCAGCAGTCCGTCACAACATCGTGGGACACGCGACTCAGACCTACGCTCGTGCAGTTTCTATCGCCCAGAAGGTGGACGCTAGTATCAAGAGGGAGGCAGTTCGTGATCGTGCCCAGCCATCCGCCCCAGTTCAGCCATTCGCAGCTCCACTAGCTCTACCAGCCCCTCAGCCGACAAAGGAGAAGAAGAGGAAGGGGAAGGGTACACAGACTGACCGGAGGACCCGACAGAGACAGCAGCCGATTCCACCGTGCCCGACCTGCGGACGACTTCATCGGGGAGAGTGTCACGTGGGTCAGGACATCTGCTACTATTGCCACGAGCCTGGACATTTTGCGAGTCGCTGTCCAAAGAGACTTCAGCAGCAGCCTCAGCAGCCTCCGCAGCCACCACAGCAGCAGCAGCCACGTCAGCAGGCACAGAGGCCGCCTCAGCAGCAGCAGCAGAGGGGCAGACAGCAGGCCCGAGTTTACGCAGTCGATAAGGCAGAGGCAGCACAGCAGCCAGGTACTATGTCAGGGATGGTTGTGCTTAATGATATTCCTGTTTTCGCTTTGTTCGATACTGGAGCAACGCATTCATTCATATCTCGACGATGTCTTGATGCCATCGGAGTTCACGCCGTTACCGCTGTCGATCCTCTCGAGGTGAGTTTAGCCTTGGGACGAAAGATAGTGACCTCAGCTAAAGCCTCAGATCTTAGGCTTTCCATCGGTGGCCGAGTATTGACTGCCGACGCGTTTGTTCTCGAGATGAAGGACTTCGACCTTATTCTCGGAATGGATTGGCTATCCTTCTATCATGCAGACATCAGGTGTCATGACCGGGAGATCACTCTCTATCTTCCGGGAGACGAGTCGATCACTTTCTTTGGCTCCAGGAACCGTTCACTGCCTCATGTTGTTTCGATGGCGAAAGCCACTAAGTTATTGCGACGAGGCAACTGCCAGGGTTATCTGGTGAGCCTTGTCGACGATTCTCAGAAAGCACGCTCAACTCATGATGTTCCAATCGTTCGCGAGTTTGTGGATGTGTTCCCAGACGAGCTTCCAGGAGGACCGCCTAACAGGCAGGTGGAGTTCTCTATCGATCTCATTCCAGGGGCCGGTCCAGTATCCAAAGCCCCATATCGCATGGCACCTAAGGAGTTACAGGAGCTTAAGACTCAGATTCAGGAGCTGTTACGACTCGGTTTCATCCGACCGAGCATGTCACCTTGGGGAGCACCCGTTCTCTTTGTTAAGAAGAAGGACGGATCTATGCGCATGTGTATCGACTACCGCGATCTTAACCGGTTGACGATCAAGAACAAGTACCCGCTTCCCAGGATCGACGATTTATTTGATCAGCTGAGGGGAGCCTGTGTGTTCTCAAAGATTGATTTGTGTTCAGGCTACCATCAGCTGAAGATTAAGGAATCAGATATCGCTAAGACCGCTTTCAGGACTCGTTACGGCCATTACGAGTTCGTCGTCATGCCTTTCGATCTCAGCAATGCGCCAGCTGTTTTCATGGACCTCATGAACCTTATTTTCCATCCCTACCTCGATCAGTTCGTTATTGTCTTTATTGAAGATATTCTTATCTACTCGAAGAGCCAGAAAGAGTACGAGGAGCATCTGAGGGTGGTTCTCGAAACCCTCAGACGAGAAAAGTTGTACGCCAAATTCCCCAAATGCGAGTTCTGGCTCCAACGAGTATCCTTTCTGGGTCATGTGATTACTCAGGCAGGTATCGAGGTGGATCCTTCCAAGGTCTCAGCCGTTCAGAACTGGTTGACACCGAGGAGTCCCTCCGAAGTTCGCAGTTTTCTCGGTTTAGCTGATTATTACCGCAGGTTTATCGAGGGCTTTTCCAAGATCGCCCTCCCTCTTTCCCAGCTGACGAGGAAGTCTGTGAAGTTCGAGTGGACTGATCGATGTGAGGCTAGCTTTCAGGAGCTCAAGAGGAGATTAACTTCAGCACCGGTGTTGACTATTCCCGATCCTTCTTGGAGTTTCACTATCTTCAGCGATGCTTCGAGACAGGGCTTGGGATGTGTCCTTATGCAGGACGGCCAGGTCGTTGCGTATGCTTCACGTCAGCTTAAGCCGCATGAGCAAAACTATCCGACGCACGACTTGGAGTTAGCAGCAGTCGTTCATGCTCTCAAGATCTGGCGACATTATCTTTACGGCGGACGTTGCAAGATTTTCACAGATCATAAGAGCCTGCAGTACATCTTCACGCAGAAGGAGCTTAATATGAGACAGCACCGTTGGCTCGAACTTGTTAAGGATTACGACTACTCTATTCAATATCATCCGGGAAAGGCGAACGTCGTCGCAGATGCCCTAAGCCAAAAGGTGAGGGGTGACTTAACGTATGTCATTACGCAGCAGAGTCCGTTGATTCATGAGTTTGTCCGGATGCAGCTCCAGGCGATCGATGCACTTCCCATAGCTGTCTCGGGGAGAACCAGTGCCAGTATCAGTGCTATGCAGCTTCAACCGACGCCGAGAGAGAGAATCCGGCGAGATCAGGCTTCTGACGAGTTTGTTCGTGTCATGGAGACCAAGGTTCGCGCCGGAGACGTCAAGGATTTCCAGTTAGGTGCCGATGGTGCCTTAGAGTTCAGAGGCAGGATTGTGGTCCCGAAGGTCGAGGCGTTGCGGAAGGAGATTTTATCAGAAGCTCATACCGCACCCTATTTGGCCAATTCCGGGAGCACGAAGATGTATCACGACCTGAAAGGGTCGTTTTGGTGGCGAGGCATGAAGAAGGATGTCGCTGAGTTTGTCAGGAGATGTCTTACCTGTCAGCAAGTCAAAGCCGAACATCAGAGTCCGATCAGCCTCCTTCAGCCACTACCGATTCCGAGGTGGAAGTGGGAGGAAGTCACGATGGATTTCGTTACGGGATTACCGAGGTCGTCTTAACATCACGATGCTATCTGGGTCGTGGTCGACAGATTGACTAAGGTCGCTCATTTCTTACCCGTTTCGATGAAGATGTCTCTGGACAAGTTGGCTCAGATATATACCCGTGGGATCATCCGACTCCACGGAGTGCCCGTTACGATCGTATCAGACAGACATCCCAGATTCGTCAGTCGATTCTGGCACAGTTTACATGAGGCGGTGGGCACGAAGTTAGAGTTCAGTTCAGCCTATCATCCGGAGACGGACGGTCAGTCAGAGCGGACCATTCAAACGCTTGAGGATATGCTTCCGCTTTGGTTGTTGACAGGGGTGCTAAGTGGGAGTCATTGTTGCCGTACGCAGAGTTCGCGTATAACAACAGCTATCATTTTTCTATTCAGATGGCTCCTTACGAGGCACTTTACGGTCGCAAGTGTCGTTCCCCTCTTTATTGGGACGACGTCGGAGAGCGGCGAGTATTCGGTCCTAAGATGATCGAGGAGACGGCAGAACAGGTCGAGTTGATCCGGCAGAGGATCAAGACAGCTCAGAGTCGACAAAAATCTTCCGCCGATCATCATCGACGAGACATTCAGTTCGAGGTTGGCGAGCCAGCCTTTCTCAAAGTTCGTCCGATTCGTGGAGTTGTGCGATTCGGAAAGAGAGGGAAGCTGCACCCTCGTTTCATCGGTCCGTTCGAGGTTCTCAAGCGAGTAGGCGAGGTCGCATATCGTTTAGCCCTACCTCCCGAGTTATCAGGCATTCATAATGTTTTCAACGCATCTATGTTGCGTAAGTATGTGTGCGACCCCGATCATTTCATTCCTCATAGAGATATTCAGGTTCAGCCAGATCTATCGTACGAGGAGCGACCGGTAGCTGTACTAGACTGTCAGGTTCGTCGGCTCCGGAAGCGAGATATTCCCCTCGTGCGTATTCAGTGGGATCGCCACGGAGCTACTTGGGAGGAGGAGTCCGATATTCGCGCTCGTTTTCCGGACTTTCAGTTTTTATGTGCATATTCCTTTATCCTATGTACATACCTCATGTAATATCCCGATATTTTATCGGTATAAATTATGTTTTAATTCCGATATAATAATGTTAACGTTTATTATTTTCGGAATTAATTAATTTCAGTCGAGATTATCGAAATTTATTTTCGACGTACCGTTTACGTTCGGAATAATTTTGGTAATTAAGCATTATGTTTAATTAAATAATTAAACATAATTTAAAGGATTAATTAGCAATTTGATCATGGACTAAACATCAAGCCGTCCAAATGCTTCCAAGTGCTTAAGAAAACCGTGCGGACATCTTAAGTAATTCCCCAACAATTTCCTAAGTTTTAAGAAATGTTTTTTCCTTCTATTTTTACTTGGATACGTGTCATTAGAGGAGCATTTTTAGAGGATTAGTCATCCTAGCATAGTTCATGAGGGAGCAAGTGTTACAAGCTCAAGTAGGCCACGCCTACCAATCGTCACCCCAAATCCCCCTCGGCCATTAGTATAAGAGCATGTTGGACCCAAAAATTTTCCCCCATCTTTCCCATAATATATGTACCAGCCTCATATACTCTAACTCAGCAGCAAATAAGTTCAATCTATTCCCTTAATTTTCACACACTAACGCACGGCAAGTAACGAGGCATACACACGGGCGCACACGAGGACTAACGGAGGTTGCGATCGATTTGCAAATTCCGACGAGCATCTAAGAAGGTATAGTTATTCTCATCCTATAATCATGTTAGTAAGGCCATAATAAGGTCAAGTGTTCGAGTTATATTCAGAAATTGTGGGGAAATTCATGCTATATTCGGTTAGGTCATATTTAAGTCTAGACCGAGTTATTTCCATTTTATTCCGGCAAGTCCCGAACGATTATTGTTTAATCAGCCATCATTAAGTGTATCATGTTCAGTCAAGTGGGATTTGTTGAGTAAAATAGAGGTTCGGTCGAGAATTTGGCTTAAAGCCAAGGATCGCACGTGGTGTGTGCGTCACGGCCGTACCGTGTTATCTTTCATTATGGTCAAATTTGTTCGGGCAATTAATGTTTAAATGATCAAGTTAGGTCATTTTATGTTCAGTTGGTTCATGTTGTTCGAGAATTTTTCATGTTTGTTGAGGAATTGGCCATAAGCCGTAAGCCTCGCACATAGCGAGCGCACAACGGCCATGTATTTGGTCCGTTGAACAAGTTCAGCATTTTTCATAAAAATTCAGTATATTGTTCATGTTGAGTCAGGTGATGTTGTTTTACGTTGAAGTTGTCGGAAAGAAACGCCGGACGGCCGGCAAGGGTCGGCCGCGGACCGTGCTGTCCGCACATAGCGGCAGCGCCCAGCAGTGCCTGCGCCTGCGCACATAGCGCGGGGCAGTGCTCTGGCCGATGCTGCGCTGCGCACGACGCACGCATGCATTCCGCCACTTAGCTACGCGTCCAGTGCATGCCGCACGCACACCAGCACGCCCGACAGCGTGCCATATGTGCTCAGCAGGTCTCGGTGTTGCCCGGTAGGACGCCGAACGTTCCGTCAGTTCAGTACGCGCAACCCGCGCGCCAGCCACCTGCCGACAGCGCACAGCAGCGCCCGGCAGTGCATGTCCATGCCCGTGCTATCGCCAGTGTCTGCGGCAGTAGCCAGACAGGTCCAGCAAGTACCCAGTGCATGCCAACCGTGGTCAGGTGAACGCAGCACTCTCGGCCACAGCCATGGCAGGCAGGCCGCGACGGCCGTGCCCGCACCCGTTCAGCCAGCAGTCGCGCCACGGCCATGGCAAGGCTGTGGGCCGAGTCAGCCGCTGTAACACCTCACATTGATTTTAAAGAAATTCCGGACTTTCCAAAAATCAGTATAAAATTTTCGAAACTCA
>CACSLK010011621.1:23497-34880 GCA_902706635.1 Striga hermonthica | reverse complement strand
GGGCAAGAACGAAAAATGTAAGCAACGTCTCTGGAAAGACTTGTTTTCAAACACGAAACCATTATTTGATGTGGATAACATAAATCCATCGCCCCATTTTTTATGGCATTGTAGTCTTTTCTTGCCTTTGACTTTTTTTTATGATGAATTAGTCACCTTAGCTTCCATAAGCAGCCCTTCTGGTGAACCGGTTGAGAAGTAGGCCTAGGGTGGGGCTAAACTGACGAACCTACCTCTTTCTACGAGCGCTGGAACTTGAGTACCGAAACTGAATTGTTTTTCTTCGAGTGCCGGCTCTCTTCGGTTCCTTCTCTGGTTCGAAGAGACCATGAACCTTATGGATATCGATATATTTGGCTAACTACGCTGGAATAGAGCAACATCCGGTTTGTGAACTGGCGACATTGTCTAATCTCTTTCCCTGATGTGCGCGTACTACTTCTATCTCAGGAGTTTCCTTTGGCGGACATTAAGAGTCCAAGAAGAGCTTCTGGAGTTCTTAAGACGAATTAGAAAGGTAGGGTGATTTAGCGGAACAGGCACCCGTCGGCTGGATCGATAAGAGTGTGAGGAGGTGTATATGGTGGCTGCCCAGCCCCCTTTTTTAATTACATCAAGCCTTGGTTTGTAACTCTCCCTCCTCTTTTCCCTTTCTGGTCTTCCTTTTAATGGTACAGGACCTCAAAGTCCAGCTCCTTTCCCATCCCATCCTTTTCTCACCCAAACTGGGTATTCCAACTCATTTTAGAGAAAAGAAACTGCCATTTCACCAGCCACTCAGAGTAACTCAACTCTTATATATGCTAATAGCAAGGGTACTTTCCAAAGGGTTTCCCCTCCAACTCTTTCCTCAATCCTGGCTAGGACCCCTCTGTCGATCCTATTAGAGCTCGAAACAGGCTATTTTTCTTTTGTTCTTTTAAAAGAGACTAAATTCGAATTTCCCTTTTTATCTTTCTATAGAAGTGTAAGTCACTCTAGCTGTTATCTCCTTTATCGAGCTAGTCTTAGTCAGTAGTGTACCGCACCGCATCTTGTGTAGCCCTTTCCTCTCGATTTCCTAAAACATAAAAGATTTCCTTTCTGTAGGTTCAGACTAGGTCGCCCTAGGACGACGTTCTAAGCCGAGGGCATGCAGTGAGCCAGTTTCAGTGATTGGTGGAAATCTTGACCTCTTCCAAAAACGTTGCTAGACCTGGAAAGAGTCGGTTGCTTTTTGGAAACCCAAGTCAGTATGGGAAATTTGAGACTTTCCTTCCAAACTCTTCTTTTGAGCCAACTTTTGAGTCAATTCGAGCCTTGGCCAATCCTCACTCGACAGCCTAAAGGCATGGCCTAAATAAAAAGAAAATGGTGCTATGAAATCCGCATTAGCACAAATCAGATCTTTTTGGACTCGGACAATCGGGGTATCGTTACACCTAAATCAATCTGATCCTGGATGAAAAATCTGTAACTTTCTTATATATAGTGATAGTCCAACCAAGGTTTTCTTTCAATGGTATACTCGGCCCAAGAAATGCCTTAACTGAACTCAATTACATCGAACCTTCATCTTACAGCGTACCGATAGAGCGCGATTCCGCTGGGCCACTTCCCTCCGGGGGGAAGACGAAAAGAAGAATAAGCGGTCTTTGGTCTATCTACATTCAAGGAAATGACATGGATCCCTTTAATTAACAAGAAGTAAGCTAGAATCACTCTACCTTGACCCCCGAGGGGAGACAACTCAACTCAATAGATAGAGTCAGTGTCCTGCTAGAGGTCAGGAACGGTAATAAGGCTAACCTTCGACTAGTAGCTTTCACGTGGCGAGAGGCCATGGTTTTATCCCGAAATGCACAGAATAGGTTTTGCAAGAATGCCTTCTTCGCTGGGTTAGATTCTCGATCCACTCCTCTGAATTCGCAGGAAGCATTACTCTTTGGCAGCGCCAGGGGACAACCAGGTCATGTGGCCGGAGTAGCTAAGCGCTCGTCAAATCTATCTAACCTCTGAAGCAAGCCGTAGCTTCAAATCCAACAGGTCCCTTTCTTAAACTAAATAAAGCAAACCTCCCATCCTAAAGGAATTGATCAAATAACTTTTTCCTTATTGAAAGTGAAAATCAAACTTTCTCCAACTATTCATGAAAGAGCTCGACCAAACAAACGAAGCGAAGCGAAGTTTAGTCCCTGGAAAGATTACATTAAGCTTGTTGCTCTGAAAAGCATGGGCTCGGAATGCCGTGTTCTCGGTGTATGCGCGAAGTTCATCTTCGTAACCGTCCATAGTTGGCGGGCAATTAGTCGTTCATGCAGTTGTCGCTGGAGATTGAACTCAGTGTTAGGCTTCCGGCCCGGGTGATGAAACTGAACGTACTTTGCTTAGTCATTCTGCTTGTATTGACTTCCGTTTGTCAGACACTGACATCGATTTCAGGGGAATTGGTCAGGAAGAAAAAGTGGTGAATGCTCCCCACGTGTTTTGAAGCAAAATCGTACAAGTTTAAAAAAGTCGAGGAAAATAAGGGTAAATAGGGGCAAGGACGAAAAATGTAAGCAACGTCTCCATAAAGACTTGTTTTCGAACACAACACCATTATTTGATGTGGATAACATATATTTATCGCCCCATCGTGTTTTGAAGCAAAATCGTACACATTTAAAAAAGTCGAGGAAAATAAGGGTAAATAAGGGTAAGGACGAAAAATGTAAGCAACGTCTCCATAAAGGCTTGTTTTCGAACTCGGCACCATTATTTTATGTGGATAACCTATCTTTATCGCCACAGCGTGTTTTGAAGCAAAATCGTACACGTTTAAAAAAGTTGAGGAAAATAAGGGTAAATACGGGCCAGAACGAAAATGTAATCAACGTCTCCGGAAAGACTTGTTTTCGAACACGACACTATTATTTGATGTGGATAAGACATATTTATCGCCCCATCGTGTTTTGAAGCAAAATTCGTACACGTTTAAAAAAGTCGAGGAAAATAAGGGTAAATAGGGGCAAGAACGAAAAATGTAAGCAACATCTCCGGAAAGACTTGTTTTCGAACACGACACCATTATTTGACGTGGATAACAGATATTTATCGTCCCATCGTGTTTTGAAGCAAAATCGTACACGTTTAAAAAAGTCGAGAAAAATAAGGGCAACTAGAAGCAAGAACGAAAATGTAAGTAACATCTCCAGAAAGACTTGTTTTCGAACACGACACCATTATTTTATGTGGATAACATATATTTATCGCCCCATCGTGTTTTGAAGCAAAATCGTACACGTTTAAAAAAGTCGAGAAAAATAAGGGTAAATAGGGGCAAGAACAAAAAATGTAAGCAACGTCTCCGGAAAGACTTGTTTTCGAACACGACACCATTATTTGATGTGGATAAAATATATTCATCCCCACATCGTGGTTTGAAGCAAAATCGTACACGTTTAAAAAAGTCGAGGAAAATAAGGGTAAATAGGGGCAAGAACGAAAAATGTAAGAAACGTCTCCGGAAAGACTTGTTTTCGAACACGGCTCCATTATTTGATGTGGATAACATATATTTATCACCCCATCGTGTTTTGAAGATAAATCGTACACTTTTAAAAAAGTTGAGGAAAATAAGGGTAAATAAGGGAAAGACCAAAAAATGTAAGCAACATCTCCGGAAAGACTTGTTTTCTAATACGACACCATTATTTGATGTGGATAACATATATTTATTGCCCCATCGTGTTTTGATGCAAAATCGTACATGTTTAAAAAAGTCGAGGAAAATAAGGGTAAATAGGGGCAAGAACGAAAAATGTAAGCAACGTCTCCTGAAAGACTTGTTTTCGAACACGGCACCATTATTTGATGTGGATAACTTATATTTATCGCCTCATCGTGTTTTGAAGCAAAATCGTACACATTTAAAAAAGTCAAGGAAAATAAGGGTAAATAGGGTCAAGAACGAAAAATGTAAGCAACGTCTCTGGAAAGACTTGTTTTCGAACACGACATTATTATTTGATGTGGATAACATAAATTCATCGCCCCATCGTGTTTTGAAGCAAAATCGTACACGTTTAAAAAAGTCGAGGAAAATAAGGGTAAATAGGGGCAATGACGAAAAATGTAAGCAACGTCTCCAGAAAGACTTGTTTTCGAACACGACACTATTATTTGATGTGGATAACATATATTTATCGCCCCACGTGTTTTGAAGCAAAATTTTACATGTTTAGAAAAGTCGAGGAAAATAAGGGTAAATAGGGGCAAGAACGAAAAATGTAAGCAACATCTCCGGAAAGACTTGTTTTCGAACACGGCACCATTATTTGACGTGGATAATAGATATTTATCGTCCCATCGTGTTTTGAAGCAAAATCGTACACGTTTAAAAAAGTCAAGAAAAATAAGGGTAAATAGGGGCAAGAACAAAAAATGTAAGCAACGTCTCCGGAAAGACTTTTTTCGAATACGACACCATTATTTGATGTGGATAAAATATATTTATCGCCCCGTCGTGGTTTGAAGCAAAATCGTACAAGTTTAAAAAAGTCGAGGAAAATAAGGGTAAATAGGGGCAAGAACAAAAAATGTAAGTAACGTCTCCGGAAAGACTTTTTTTCGAACACGGCTCCATTATTTGATGTGGACAACATATATTTATCACCTCATCGTGTTTTGAAGATAAACCGTACACTTTTAAAAAAGTTGAGGAAAATAAGGGTCAATAAGGGAAAGACCAAAAAATGTAAGCAACGTCTCCGGAAAGACTTGTTTTCTAACACGGCACCATTATTTGATGTGGATAACATATATTTATCGCCCCATCGTGTTTTGAAGCAAAATTCGTACACGTTTAAAAAAGTCGAGGAAAATAAGGGTAAATAGGGGCAAGAACGAAAAATGTAAGCAACATCTCCGGAAAGACTTGTTTTCGAATAAGACACCATTATTTGACGTGGATAACAGATATTTATCGTCTCATCGTGTTTTGAAGCAAAATCGTACACGTTTAAAAAAGTTGAGAAAAATAAGGGCAACTAGAAGTAATAACGAAAATGTAAGCAACATCTCCAGAAAGACTTGTTTTCGAACACGACACCATTATTTTATGTGGATAACATATATTTGTCGCCCCATCGTGTTTTGAAGCAAAATCGTACATGTTTAAAAAAGTCGAGAAAAATAAGGGTAAATAGGGGCAAGAACGAAAAATGTAAGCAACATCTCCGGAAAGACTTGTTTTCGAACACGACACCATTATCTGACGTGGATAACAGATATTTATCGTCCCATCGTGTTTTGAAGCAAAATCGTACACGTTTAAAAAAGTCGAGAAAAATAAGGGTAAATAGGGGAAAGAACGAAAAATGTAAGCAACATCTCCGGAAAGACTTGTTTTCGAACACGGCACCATTATTTGACGTGGATAACAGATATTTATCGTCCCATCGTGTTTTGAAGCAAAATCGTACACGTTTAAAAAAGTCGAGAAAAATAAGGGCAACTAGAAGCAAGAACAAAAATGTAAGCAACATCTCCGGAAAGTCTTGCTTTCGAACACGGCACCATTATTTTATGTGGATAACATATATTTATCGCCCCATCGTGTTTTGAAGCAAAATCCTACACGTTTAAAAAAGTCGAGAAAAACAAGGGTAAATAAGGGTAAGAACAAAAAATGTAAGCAACGTCTTCGGAAAGACTTGTTTTTGAAAACGACACCATTATTTGATGTGGATAACATATATTTATTACCCCATCGTGGTTTGAAGCAAAATCGTACACGTTTAAAAAAGTCGAGGAAAATAAGGGTAAATAGGGGCAAGAATGAAAAACGTAAGTAACGTCTCCGGAAAGACTTGTTTTCGAACACGGCACCATTATTTGATGTGGATAACATATATTTATCACCCCATCGTGTTTTGAAGAAAAATCGTACACGTTTTAAAAAGTTGAGGAAAATAAGGGTAAATAAGGGAAAGGCCAAAAAATGTAAGCAACGTCTCCAGAAAGACTTGTTTTCGAACACGGCACCATTATTTTGATGCAAAATCGTACATGTTTAAAAAAAGTCGAGGAAAATAAGGGTAAATAGGGGCAAGAACAAAAAATGTAAGCAACGTCGCCTAAAAGACTTGTTTTCAAACACGGCACCATTATTTGATGTGGATAACGTATATTTATCAACTCATCGTGTTTTGAAGCAAAAATCGTACATGTTTAAAAAAGTCGAGGAAAATAAGGGTAAATAGGGGCAAGGACGATAAATGTAAGCAACGTCTCTGGAAAGACTTGTTTTCGAACACGACACCATTATTTGATGTGGATAACATAAATTCATCGCCCCATCGTGTGTTAAAGCAAAACCGTACACGTTTAAAAAAGTCGAGAAAAATAAGGGTAAATAGGGGCAAGGAAGAAAAATGTAAGCAACGTCTCCGGAAAGACTTGTTTTCGAACACGACACTATTATTTGATGTGGATAACATATATTTATCTCCCCATCATGTTTTGAAGCAAAATCGTACACATTTAAAAAAGTCAAGGGTAAATAAGGGCAAGAACGAAAAATGTATTCAACGTCTCCGGAAAGACTTGTTTTCGAACACGGCACCATTATTTGATCTAGATAACATATATTTATTGCCCCGTCGTGTTTTGAAGCAAAAAATCGTACACGTTTAAAAAAGTCGAGAAAAATAGGGGTAAATATGGGCAAGAACGAAAAACATAATCAACGTCTCCGGAAAGACTTGTTTTCGAACACGGCACCATTATTTGACGTGGATAACATATATAAAGAGCCCCATCATGTTTTGAAGCAAAATCGTACACGTTTAAAAAAGTCGAGGAAAATAATGGTAAATAGGGGCAGGAATGAAAAATGTATGCAACATCTCTGGAAAGACTTGTTTTCGAACACGACACCATTATTTGATGTGGATAACATATATTTATCGCCCCATCGTGTTTTGAAGCAAAATCGTATAAATTTAAAAAAGTCGAGAAAAATAAGGGTAAATAGGGGCAAGAACGAAAAATGTAATCAACGTCTCCGGAAATACTTGTTTTCGAACTCGGCACCATTATTTTATGTGGATAACATATATTTCACCCCATCGTGTTTTGAAGCAAAATCGTACACGTTTAAAAAAGTCGAGAAAAATAAGGGTAAATAGGGGCAAGAACGAAAAATGTAAGTAACGTCTCCGGAAAGACTTGTTTTCGAACACGACACCATTATTTGATGTGGATAACATATATTTATCACCCCATCGTGATTTGAAGAAAAATCGTACACGTTTAAAAAAGTTGCGGAAAATAAGGGTAAATATGGGAAAGACCAAAAAATGTAAGCAACGTCTCTGGAAAGACTTGTTTTTGAACTCGACACCATTATTTGATATGGATAACATATATTTATCGCCCATCGTGTTTAGAAGCAAAATCGTACACGTTTAAAAAGTTGAGGAAAATAAGGGTTAATACGGGCAAGAACAAAAATGTAAGCAAAGTCTCCGGAATGACTTGTTTTCGAACACGGCACCATTATTTGATGTGGATAACATA
Source organism: Striga hermonthica (assembly GCA_902706635.1). NCBI lineage: Eukaryota > Viridiplantae > Streptophyta > Magnoliopsida > Lamiales > Orobanchaceae > Striga > Striga hermonthica. The sequence goes on along the minus strand of CACSLK010011621.1, from coordinate 27,338 downwards.
TATTTATCGCCCCATCGTGTTTTGAAGCAAAATTCGTACACGTTTAAAAAAGTCGAGGAAAATAAGGTAAATAAGGGCAAGAACGAAAAATGTAAGCAACATCTCCGGAAAGACTTGTTTTCGAACACGACACCATTATTTGACGTGGATAACAGATATTTATCGTCCCATCGTGTTTTGAAATAAAATCGTACACGTTTAAAAAAGTCGAGAAAAATAAGGGTAACTAGAAGCAAGAACGAAAATGTAAGCAACATCTGTAGAAAGACTTGTTTTCGAACACGGCACCACTTATTTTATGTGGATAACTTATATGTATCGCCCCATCGTGTTTTGAAGAAAAATCGTACACGTTTAAAAAAGTCGAGAAAAATAAGGGTAAATAGGGGCAAGAACAAAATATGTAAGCAACGTCTCTGGAAAGACTTGTTTTCGAATACGACACCATTATTTGATGTGGATAACATACATTTATCGCCCCATCGTGTTTTAAAGCAAAATTGTACACGATTAAAAAAGTCGAGAAAAATAAGGGTAAATAGGGGCAAGAACGAAAAATGTAAGTAATGTCTCCGGAAAGACTAGTTTCCAAACACGACACCATTAAAAGAATGAAAAATGTAAGCAACATCTCCGGAAAGACTTGTTTTCTAACATGGCACCATTATTTGATGTGGATAACTTAAATTTATCGCCTCATCGTGTTTTGAAGCAAAATCGTACACGTTTAGAAAAGTTAAGGAAAATAAGGGTAAATAGGGGCAAGAACGAAAAATGTAAGCAACATCTTTGGAAAGACTTGTTTTCGAACACGACACCATTATTTGATGTGGATAACATGAATTCATCGCCCCATCGTGTTTTGAAGCAAAATCGTACACGTTTAAAAAAGTCGAGAAAAATAAGGGTAAATAGGGGCAAGGACGAAAAATGTAAGCAACGTCTCCGGAAAGACTTGTTTTCAAACAAGACACCATTATTTGATGTGGATAACTTATATTTATCGTCCCATCGTGTTTTGAAGAAAAATCGTACACGTTTAAAAAAGTCGAGGAAAATAAGGGTAAATAGGGGCAAGTATGAAAAATGTAATCAACGTCTCTGGAAAGACTTGTTTTCGAACTCGGCACCATTATTTGATGTGGATAATAGATATTTATTGCCCCATCGTGTTTTGAAGAAAAATCGTACACGTTTAAAAAAGTCGAGGAAAATAAGGGTAAATAGGGGCAAGAACGAAAAATGTAAGCAACGTCTCCTGAAAGACTTGTTTTCAAACACGGCACCATTATTTGATGTGGATAACTTATATTTATCGCCTCATCTTGTTTTGAAGCAAAATCGTACACATTTAAAAAAATCAAGGAAAATAAGGGTAAATAGGGGCAAGAACGAAAAATGTAAGCAACGTCTCTGGAAAGACTTGTTTTCGAACACGACACCATTATTTGATGTGGATTACATAAATTCATCGCCCCATCGTGTTTTGAAGCAAAATCGTACATGTTTAAAAAAGTCGAGGAAAATAAGGGTAAATAGGGGCAATGACGAAAAATGTAAGCAACATCTCCGGAAAGACTTGTTTTCGAACACGACACTATTATTTGATGTGGATAACATATATTTATCGCCCCACGTGTTTTGAAGCAAAATCGTACACGTTTAAAAAAGTCGAGCAAAATAAGGGTAAATAGGGGCAAGGACGAAAAATGTAAGCAATGTCTCCATAAAGACTTGTTTTCGAATACGACGCCATTATTTGATGTGGATAACATATATTTATCGCCCCATCATGTTTTGAAGCAAAATCATACACATTTAAAAAAGTCGAGGAAAATAAGGGTAAATAAGGGCAAGAACGAAAAATGTAATCAACGTCTCCGGAAAGGCTTGTTTTCGAACTCGGCACCATTATTTGATGTGGATAACTGATCTTTATCGCCACAGCGTGTTTTGAAGCAAAATCGTACACGTTTAAAAAAGTTGAGGAAAATAAGGGTAAATACGGGCAAGAACGAAAATGTAAGCAACGTCTCCGGAAAGACTTGTTTTCGAACACGACACCATTATTTGATGTGGATAAGATATATTTATCGCCCAATCGTGTTTTGAAGCAAAATTCGTACACGTTTAAAAAAGTCGAGAAAAATAAGGGTAAATAGGGGCAAGAACGAAAAATGTAAGCAACATCTCCAGAAAGACTTGTTTTCGAACAAGACACAATTATTTGACGTGGATAACAGATATTTATCGTCCCATCGTGCTTTGAAGCAAAATCGTACACGTTTAAAAAAGTTGAGAAAAATAAGGGCAACTAGAAGTAATAACGAAAATGTAAGCAACATCTCCAGAAAGACTTGTTTTCGAACACGGCACCATTATTTTATGTGGATAACATATATTTGTCGCCCCATCGTGTTTTGAAGCAAAATCGTACACGTTTAAAAAAGTCGAGAAAAATAAGGGTAAATAGGGGCAAGAACGAAAAATGTAAGCAACATCTCCGGAAAGACTTGTTTTCGAACACGGCACCATTATTTGACGTGGATAACATATATTTATCGTCCCATCGTGTTTTGAAGCAAAATCGTACACGTTTAAAAAAGTCGAGAAAAATAAGGGTAAATAGAAGCAAGAACGAAAAATGTAAGCAATATCTCCGGAAAGACTTGTTTTCGAACACGGCACCATCATTTGACGTGGATAACAGATATTTATCGTCCCATCGTATTTTGAAGCAAAATCGTACACGTTTAAAAAAGTCGAAAAAAATAAGGGCAACTAGAAGCAAGAACAAAAATGTAAGCAACATCTACGGAAAGTCTTGTTTTCGAACACGGCACCATTATTTTATGTGGATAACATATATTTATCGCCCCATCGTGTTTTGAAGCAAAATCCTACACGTTTAAAAAAGTCGAGAAAAACAAGGGTAAATAATGTAATATCCCGATATTTTATTAGTATAAATTACGTTTTAATTCCGATATAATAATGTTATCGTTTATTATGTTCGGAATTAATTAAAGTTCAGTCGGAATTACCGAAATTTAATTTCGACGTACCGATTACGTTCGGAATAATTTTGGTAATTAAGCATTATGTTTAATTAAATAATTAAACATACATTAAGTGATTTATTTAATTAATCCCTATAGTAAGATCAAAGCCGTGAGAATCTATAAATTTATGACCTATTTTCCCTAATGCCGTGAGTAAGTAAATGGTCTTCATAACCTTCAAATCCTTCACTCTTAAGGAAACAAATTCTTTTCTTCCATTTAGCTTTACACGTGCTTTATGGAGAATTAAAGGGGGGAGATGAATCATCCCCAAATTAGTTCATACTCAAGCAAGTGGCAAGTTATGCATAGTCCACATCATTGCAACGTCACTCATCATTTTAGGGGCCGTGTATATAAGGGACATTTGAGTCAAAATTTTCCTTTTGTTTCCCCTAAGAAGGATCAGCAGCATAGTCTCTCTTATATTTTCCCATCTTTAGCAAGCAATAAGTGAAGTACTTTCCCTACAAGTTCCAGTAAAACGCACGACGCACCCGAGCAGAAAAAGCACTCCATAGCTCCGTATTCCGTCGAGCGTTCAAGAGAGGTAACTTCCTCCTCCTTTTATGTTCATGATAATTAAGTTATTTCTAGGTTCAGAGTTTGATTAAGTGTCGGGAATTTCAGAATATATCGTGTTTAAGTCCGTGTATGTTTAAGTAAGTATATCACCGAGTGAAGTTCAAATTCTTCCGACAACTCTCGAACCATAATTATTTAAATGATCAGTTCAGTCTAATATAAGTTCAGCATGGTCAGTTTGTTGAGTTAAGATA
>CACSLK010011613.1:131429-142296 GCA_902706635.1 Striga hermonthica | reverse complement strand
TGAGACGATGTAGAGTACCGTTGATGAAGTTCGTCTGAACACCACAACCTAATGGGCGGATAGGTTTGGCCTTTAGTCAATTCTAATCGATAGGTTCCACGATGCTCGATCACACGGCACGTGGGTCTCGGTCGTCGGGTGCAGCAGGCAGCTCATGCGCGTCGGGCGCGGATAGCGTGCGGGAACGCGGGTCGCAGCGATCGTGCGTTGGGCGCTGGGCATACGCGCGGGACTGTTGGGATGCGCGGGTGGACGCTGGTAGCTGCTGGGCGAGTGCGCGTGTGTGGCGGGACTCCTTCTCCTACGCGGACTGGCGCTGGGATGCTGTGGATGCACGCGGGCGTGTGCTGCGGCTCTCCTGGGCGTGCGAGGAATAGCAGATACATCGCGAACGGGCGCTGGGATCTCGCGGGCAGGACGACTGGCAGTGGATGCGAACGGGCGTGCGAGCGGTGTTGCTGGGAGCACGTGGACGTCGCTGGGCATCACGGACTGGACTCGGCGGTACGCGACTGCTCGCGGTAGTGTGCGGTTGCGCGTGGTTGGGTTCGGGCGGCGACCGGCGGCAGTTGGCGAGTTTCGGCGATCACTCACGGGGGCGATGGGCGGCGATCGACGGTGATGATGTGATGATGATGACAGGAAAATATGGTTCTTAGAAAGCTTAATCAATTGTACCAAAAAGCCTTCTAGTGGATTACCTAAACACCTATTCCGATTAAACTTGGTGGTGCGTTTAATCGGATCTCCCAAACTCTCGAACAAAGTAATTCTCACGTGTATGTAGATGAGAAAATCGGCCAACATCAACTTGTAGGAGAGATTGGGACATGGTGTATTTATAAGCTCCATTAGGGACCTTAAGGAGGTGCTAAATATGGGCTTATTCCATTAGACTTAGGAATCCTAATTATAATCCAATACTAACTCAACCTAGGAAGAAGATCTCCTACTAATCCATCTCTTCTAAAAGACTCTCTTAACACTAGAGAAGATCGTTGTAGGAATTTCCTTTCCTAATTAAATTAATAATCATGGAATAGAATTAATTCCTAATTTAGGATACCTAATTTTACTCCAATTAATAATATAATGTAGGAAATATATTTTAACGCCCCGTTTGATTATGAATTATTGGAGATTATTATTATTATTATTATTATTATTATTATTATTATTATTATTATTATTATTATTATTATTATTATTATTATTATTATTATTATTATTATGATTATTATTATTATTTTGTTCAAGTCAAGCCGGGGTCAAACCGGACACTTAGAAATATTTTCCAAGTCATTTGGCCCTAAGAAGCTCGCCAGGCCCGCACAGCCCGCGCATAGGCAGCCCAGCGCGCGCAGACAGGCCCAGCGCGCGCCCGCAGCGCGTGATGAAGGATCGGATGTTCGTGTCCTCGACTTGTCTCGATCACGGCTTCGCCACGGCCTTGCTCTCGACGATAGGTGTGATCGACTCGGTTATTAGCCTAACTCTCTCACGATACTTGGGTTCACTCGGGTATTAGCCTCGCTACACTCTCGAAATAGATCGGGTCTTAGCCTCTCTAAATCGTTGAACTGGCTCGGGTCTTAGCCTCACCAATTCGATTGCATGATCGAATCTCACGACTCTAACACACGGTTTCGAACAAACATTCTTTTCTATTCAACTCATCCAAGACACCTCATTATGAAGAGTACATGGGGTATTTATAGGTGCAAAGTAAATCTAATTCTAATCTAACTAGATCTCCTAATTCATGCAATAAAATAAATCCTAATGCTAGTAAATCTCCTAATATCTTCTACTACTAATAAATAAAAGCAACATGGAAATAAAATATCTAGTAGAATCCTAATAAACTAGAAGGTCTTGATCTTGCTTGGCTTGCACTCCAAATCCTTGCCTTGCACTCCAAGTCTTTCGCCCAACTTCACATGCCTTCCAAATTCATTCGGCCGCCTTCCATGTGACGCGCGTGTTCGCGCCTTCCTAGTCCTCGGCGTGCGAGGCATCGCACGCCTCGTCCGTCTCGCATGCGTGCATGTCCTCTCGCCTCGAGGCTTAAGGCCTCGCGCCCTGCGTGCGCCATTCCTATTCCTTGTAGGATTGTTCTTCGAGCCCATATCCACTATTCCTATTCCTACTAGGAATATGCTCCCGGCCACGTTTCCTGATCTTCCGAGGAATACTCTCGTCACTAATATTTTCCGCGCGTTCCAACGGTCAACTGCTTTTCCTAGTCCTGCGGGGTTTAGTATTCGCGCCTTGCCTATTCCTACTAGGATTAGGCTTGCCAGCTTATTTTTGCATTGTGCCTCGTGCGCGTCGCCGTGTGCCCCGCACTCGTCCGCCAGCACTCCTATGCCTACGCGGTCTAGGACATCACCCGCGTCGCCCCACGTGTCGCAGCCCATCGCCCGCGCGTCTCCGTGCATGCTACGCATGCCCAGCGTCCTGCGTACCGCACCTCGCTCGTTTATCGCGCGCCTATGCACGCTTAGCACCGCCCGCGCATCGTTCAGCGCCCGATACGCGCCCGATACGCGCTCGTCCATCCGTAGCAATCTCTCGCGCGCATCAACCACCCAACATCCACCCCTTGCGCGCCACTTCGCCAAACCATCAAGCGCCATGCACGTCTGCGCCAATGCGCGTGTGCGCGCCCTTCTTGAATGCACCCTTTCTTGTGTACTTGTGCGCCTCGCATACGAGCTCGTACCCGTCTTTTCGGCCATGCATGCATCGTTTTGGCCCTTTCTTCTGCCTTCTCGGGTAGTCTCGGCTCTTTGTCCTTCTCGTCGTCAGGGGTCAAAACCCACTTACGTATCATTCCCGCCCCCTTTGAGAATGTCCTTGTCCTCAAGGACTCATCCTCGACCATCCAATCCTCGGGAACCTCTTCGATCTCGACCTCGACCAAGATCTCCTCTTTAACTTCGACCACTTCGGCCCCTTCGAACATCATGTACGACTCCTTCTCACGGGCCACGTCCAAGACCTCGGCTTCTTCGACGTCCATGCGTGTATCTTCGGTTTGATCGTCGGGCATAGGTGGGATCACCTCCTTCTTGGCCTCGATCTCGATGTGAGCCACTTCCTCGTCCATGAACAAGTCGCTGAACGTAGGTGGATCCTTGGACTCGACTCGCTCGACTATGAACTCGGTTACTTCATCTTCGACATAGCCTGGTAGATCGAACGTAAACATGGCCTCTTCGTTGACGAACCCCTCCATAATCTTGAGTTGCTTCTCTTCTAGATCTCTTCGCTTGTGCAACTCCTCCAAATACTCTTGCTCCCAAGGGGTTAATTCCCTCTCCAAACCTTCGAGATATTCAAGATCCTCGATATCCATCTCGTCCAATAGCTCAAACATCAACATGACTCTCTTCATATATATATATATTTTTTTTTTACTCTACAAAAAATTCGAAAAAGAAAGAAGAAGAATTCGAAAGAATTCGAATCTAGGGGAGGAAAAAATAACAAAAGACTAGATGACACTTTTTTTTTTAAGACAAAAATTCGAAAATTTTTGGGTAAAAATTCGAAGAAATTCGAACCCCCAAATCGACCAAAAAAGAAAAAGAATGGGATAGAAAAAGTTCACGAACACCCAATCAATCACTCTAAATGAAAGCACCAACGATGAAGGATCGGGTGTTGCGTGTCCTCGACTTGTCTCGATCACGGCTTCGCCACGACCTTGCTCTCGACGATAGGTGTGATCGACTCGGTTATTAGCCTAACTCTCTCACGATACTTGAGTTCACTCGGGTATTAGCCTCGCTACACTCTCGAAATAGATCGGGTCTTAGCCTCTCTAAATCGTTGAACTGGCTCGGGTCTTAGCCTCACCAATTCAATTGCATGATCGAATCTCACGACTCTAACACACGTTCTCGATCGCAGACTTAGAATTATCGCCAACAAAATTCACAAACTTAGCAACAAGTAAGGACTAGCAGAAAATGAAGATACTTATCCTTATTTGTAAAGAAAGTCCCATAAACAAAGTTAGTTCCGAACATAAGGCACAAGAGTTTGCCCAGCAATTCAGATAATAAACCACAGAAATAGGATAAAAATCATATGACATGCAAGCTTACTGTCGAGACACTGACAGATAACATCACAGCTTCAAGCTCCAGGTAAATTCGGACTAGTGACTCTTATTTCAAGCCTCCATAATTTACCCGGCTAATTAGCTATTATACGCCGTTAACCTATGTTCATGAACGTCGGTATGGTTACTTACTAGTGCATTCGGCATCAACCGATCCCGCTAATAAATAACTCTACTAGTGCCATTGGCATTACCCAGTCCCGCTAGTAGATAACTTAACTGATAATTACCCGGCCTAGTGACTCTTATTTCAAGCCGCCATGGTAAAAGTTCACATCACACATTTGGCCCACCGGCCACAATCGCATGCATATAAAAACTATACTACCTCATGTTTATAAAGAATAAACCATAGTATAGAACCCCCACAAATTCTTGAGGCTTCGCCCCTCTCGAGAGTCGTGTAAGAACTTAACTTGATTATAACTAGAGTTCAAGTCTTTAAACTCGGAGGGTAAATTCCTAAGACGCCAAATAAACAGTTAAGCAATTAACAACTAACTCATACCTTGAGCTGGCGCGGCGGGACGAAAGCGAGGGGTCATAAACAAAAGTACTTAAACAATTCACTAGCAGTCTACAGAAACGTAGACCTGCTCTGATAAAAAACGTTAACGCCCCGATTATTTTAATAGAAAAATACCGAATTATTTTTCCAAAATCAGAGTTAATTTTTCGCAAATCAAATTAAAAAATTTATTTAACGGGCGCCACCCAAACCATCACATACAACAGTTAAATTAACACTTAACCTGCAAGGATCACAACCATCCCGATAATATCTCATGCCAACATTTACCTTATAACAAATAAAATTCCAACACAAGAATATTCAAAACACAATTTCAAACATGTATAATAATCCAAATACATGGTTCGGTTTTCAAAATAATAAATCTAACATGGTTCAGTTTCCAACATTAATAATAATAAGTCTGGCAACGAGATAGATAATAAATCAGTAAGCGGAAGCAGATAAGCAAATCAATAGCAAATAAATGACCCCGCCTTTCTCGTCTTACGCCATAGCCACCAGCTCAACCTGAAAAGAGGGGTAATAGTGGGAGTGAGCAATCAACTAGCTCACTGTCGGAATACCATGCAGTATAATCAATATAAAGACTTAATCATAATCGCAGCATGAACACAAATCGACTAGTCTATCCTCCCTAAACACAGCCTACGCTCATGTGATCACACCTAACCCGTCAATACAACAAAGACCGGATTACCTGTCAATACAACAAAGACAGGAGCAAACTGTCGATACAACAAAGACAGGAGCAAACCGTCGATACACCATCGCGGAGTCAGCTCTCTAAAGGCTAGAGTTAGGCCTCATAGACTACCGGTTCACATGCATACATAGATTATCAAGCCAAGCATTTATAGAAATTAACATACATGGTAAGGTTTATCGACACCCACCTGGTCCAGCATTGACCAATACGCAAAAGTTCAAGGTAGGTTCGAGAGCTCGACTCTTCGAGAACCTAAAATTATGAATATTTATTATTAAGGGTTTTGATTGAGGTTAATTAGCCCACGCAACTACACACACAAACAACTAATAACAACACATAAGGCAAGCAATTTAAGAAAGGGAAAAGCATATAATTCTGACAAATTAAGCAGATAAATTCACATAAAAAGTACATCAACAAACAAGGCAAAAGTCAGGTTCAAACACCACATAAACATGTCTCTTTCCCTTTTCTTAAGGGCAAAAATATCAGCTCCTACCAACAATTAGGAGCTATGAACTGGACATATAAAACTTTGAAAAATACACAAATTAAGCGATCATACAACACAACATACATACAAATTAATAAATACATACAATACTTTAGTAATTTCACAACCAAAGAATGCATGTAGCAAAGTATATATATATATATATATATATATATATATATATATATATATAAATATAACATATGCATATGCAATAAACCATCCTTGCATTTCTACCAAACACATTTATTTTACATATGATTAATCACGTCACTGTTAATAATTTAAGAAGCATGCTTAAACTCCAAAAATCAACCAGCAACACTCAGCTCCAAAATTCACATACCAATCAGTACGGATTTTACAAAAAGGCTCAGCAGAATAGAGGCAATAACATAGATCAAAACTAACACAATCATGTCTTCCTTTTTTCATTTTTCCTTCTCTTTTTCTAATATGCACTCCAGGGCAAATAACAAGGTCCTAAGAACTGCACTTAAATCATGAATTAAGCATGTAAAACTATTAAAGATTTAACAATTGAACCAACAATTAGAATTTACAAACAACACAAGAATATACATGCTTCAACAACCAAAGTTAACAGCACTTATATAACATACATGAGCCTCAATTTTCCTTTCCTTATTCACTTCATATTCTTAATTTCAACAATAAACTTAAGGACCTAGAACTGAAGCTAAATAATTTGATCAAAACTCGGTTCAAAACATGCTTCAAAACCTCATAGAACATAATCAACATTTATCGAAAGTACAAAGATTAGGTGGGATTCGAAATTTACCCCACTACTCGATTATACACAGGTTGCGGGAGAATGAACCAGATTTTCATACTCAGGCCCTACACGCTCGGCCTCATACTGGCCCTGCTACTCGGATACGAATGGGACTGCTGCTGCTAGTTCGTTTTACTGGTCGGATGAGAACTCGCCTCAGCCCGTGACTTCACGTTGCAACGGGAGATCGAACGGGAGGTTCGGTGGCTGAACGGCGGGACGGGCAGAAGTAGGAGGGCTGCTCAAGCGAATGAAGGTTAATTGGTCGGGTCGGACGTCGCCGGGGGTTCGCTGGTCGTCTCGTCGGAGAGAAGGGAGGCTCACAACGGTTTGACAGAGATGCCGCAGTGCCCGAGACGGCCACTGTGAGACACCAACGAGAAGAGACGCTTGTAATGGGCCTGTTCGCAGAAACTGCAAAACAGAATTTCTCGGCAACGGCTTAGCAGCTGTTGGTCGGATTGACCACGTAGAGCTCGTCTCCCCTCGGCGTGGCTCCGATTTGACTGACAGTACGCGACGGCGGCGATCGGTCTGCGCTCTTGCGGGTGCGGTGGCTGAAATTCGCGAGGGAGGGCGGACATCGGCAGCTGCTCGTTGCAGCGTGCTCCTCCTCTGCTGGGATTCTCGCCGTTAGCGGTCGACTGCTCGCGATGGGCCGTTGCAGGTCGCCGATGATGGCTAATTGATGGCGGCAGTAGGGCTGGCGATGAGGAAGACAATGAGGGGCCGCTGAAGGAGTTTATGAATATGAGAGATTTGAATCGTGGGGAGAGTTCTCTCTGAAATATCGGAACTGAAAACCAAATCGCTTAGATTGAGAGAGACTCTGTCGCATGAGGGGAAGATAATTTCATTGATTCCCCTGATTCAATCGCAAGACAAAATGTGGGCAAGAAATATTTATGGGCCAAAATTACTTAACTATACTTTGGCCAAAAGATTTTATTATTTTGGACTATAAAAATTCACAATGAGGGGCCACAATTGATTTATAGCTAAATGGGCCAATTACAAATTTGGCTGTAATTATAATGATTAAAGGGTTGAAAGATTTAATATACGCAAATAAACCGGGAGTCTACGAACAATTCGACGAACGACAAATAGAATTATACGATTTATTTATATTTATATTACACACAAGACATTTAGTAAATAATAATATAAAAACAATTAGACAAATAGACATTCACGAGCACATAATCAGAATGAATAATAATAATTGAGCACAAATAAAATAAATTAGGAGAATAATAATAAATAAATAATTTCAAAATACTCCGGAACAAATGGGGCGCTACAATAATGGTGCGCTTAATTTTCTAATCCTTGAGGACAAGGAAAGTCTTGAAGAGGAGGGGAATGATACGGAAGTGGTCATCAACCCCGGTGAGTCAGACGACGAGGATGGCGATGGTCTCGATATTTGGTTGGAGAACATGTTGGAGGAGCCATCTAGTCCAATTTACCGGCAATCATGCGAAAGAGATTGGCCGAGAGGGTGTGGTCCACGGGCTAAATTGAAGGTCAAGAAGCGTCGGGCCAAAAGACGACGCAAAACAAAGGCGCAAAAGGCGAGCCAATGTTGTGGGTCGTGCACTAGGAAGAAACGGGCGTGGTGTTCGGAGTTTCAAAGACGAGGAAGGCTAAAAATGGAGGATGGCTGGATATAGCGTGCAGGTGACTGTATTGGGTTGGATGGTTGGGATCCGGGGCCGTCGGGGGACAAAGGGATCGTCGAGGACCGGCTATCGGGCGGATGGCGCGCATCGTGCCATGATGCGCGCAAGAGGTCGAAGGGCCGAGGCGTTAAACGGATACGCGGCACCAAGATGTTGAACGCAAGTGACGCGCGATCGTGCGCAGGAGGTAGGCAAGCGGCAGGCGTCGGCGATAAGCATGGAACCGCGGGTGTACGCGGGTGCGCGATAGGAGATCTGGACACAGGCGTCGACGGGACGCGCGGCCGGGCAGGCGAACGCAAGAAGAGTACGGGGGTGTCGAACGTGGGCAGCAACCGCGCAAGTGGCGAGGACGCGCGCGAACAGGCCGATAGCGAGGGCGCGCGGACGAGAGCGCGCAATTGGGGCGCGCATGCGCAAGGCCTAAACCATGCGGGCTTAGGAGTGCCGAGCGATGGGGAACAAGCGCATGAGGAAGGCGGCGGCAGCTGGGCATGCGCGTTGGCGCGCGATTGGGTGACCAGCGCGCGAGGCCTAGTCCGCACGGGACTAGGCGAGACCATGGCAACGGGTGACACGTGCGAGGAGCATGCGCGCGAAGCCGCGCGCGACAAGGACTAAGGAAACCCGAAGGGCGGCGCGCACGCGTAGGACGAGAGAGGCGGCCGAACAAGTACTTGAGCAAGAAGTTGGAATTGTTTGGAGTGCAAGCCAAGCAAGATCAAGATCTAGTCAATTTAGGACTTTGATATATTTAGTTTCCTTCTTGCACAATAGTATCTAGAATGTTTAGGAAGTTAATATTTTATTGCTTTAATATGTTTCCTAGGTAGATTAGAATTAGTAGTAATTAGGATCTATAAATAGGGATCATCCCTCATTGTTTTTAGAGGTCCAAGAATGATGAAATAGAAAAGAACGTTTGTTCGAAACCGTGTGTTAGAGTCGTGAGATTCGATCATGCAATCGAATTGGTGAGGCTAAGACCCGAGCCAGTTCAACGATTTAGAGAGGCTAAGACCCGATCTATTTCGAGAGGTTAGCGAGGCTAATAACCGAGTGAACTCAAGTATCGTGAGATAGTTAGGCTAATAACCGAGTTGATCACATCTATCGTCGAGAGCGTGGCCGTGGCGAAGCCGTGATCGAGACAAGTCGAGGGAACGCAACACCCGATGCGTCATCACGTAGGCAGCGCGCCCGCAGCACCCAGCGCGCGCAGACAGAGCCCAGGCCCCAGCGGCCAGCCACCTTCCGAGCCCTATTTCCTATGTTTTGTCCCATTTTTCTCCAAATCCAATACCTTGTGATTATTTTCAGGTAGATTAAGGATTATTTAAGCCTAAGATTGCCTTAATAATATTTAAGGCAAGTTAATTTGTCCTTAGCTAAAGTGGGTGTATGTGCATGCATTATTTTAATGCACATGTGTAAGTCTTGTCCCCTTGTCCTTAGTGCTGCCATACCAGACCTTGTTCCCTGCCAAAAGGCTCTCAAAACCATGCTAGATTCGTGCTAAGTCAGTCCAAGACCACCCACACCAAGTTTCCATGCACCTAAGACCTTGAAATTTGTCTCCTTTGAGCCCTCCTTGCAACCTCCGCCCCCTAGCCATATAAACCACATTTCTCAACTCATATTAAGCTCTTAGACAACCTAAAGCTCAGCAAAATAGAGAGAAGTGAGGAGAAGTGCCAAGGGAAACCTATCTTGCATCACATGCGCGCAAGGCCATGAAAAAGGGAGCACCGAGCTCTTGCTTGTTCCAACCATTTTCCACCGAGGTCCATCAGCATAAAAGTATTCTTTGGACATTTCTAAGCCTCCTCAATCCATCATAGCCCAGCCATTAGTCCCCGGGCAAGACAAAGCCCGAGTAAGCCCCGAGTAGGCACGAGCAAGGACTTGAGCCCCAATTTTCATCCTTCGGTGAAGGTTAGCCCGAGCCATCTTTTATCTATGGCTATTTTGTGATATTTTAAGATTTATCATGTAGAGAAATCATGTTTTGCTCGGGTAGAATATGAGTTTTGGATTTTTGAAGCTTAAAGCCTTAAAATCGTACTTTTCGTTGCATGCATGTTTAGGCCGATTTCTTGTGCTTAAAAATACTTATAAATCATGAGTAATATGGGGTTAAAATAGTTTCTTAAAATAAGTAAGGGTTATCGGTCATCTAGTAGTCGATTTTTAGCCTATTTTTCACCTCCGAGCAATTTTGTTATGCATGCAAGTAAAAGTCAACATATTAGCATCTTTACCCAGTATTTTTGATCTATAACACTCAGCCATTGCCATTTATACAAGTTTGAGAAGTTGTTTCGGTGACCCCATGCTCGTACGTGCCTTATCGGCCCTACCGAGCTACATGCATATTGACCCGAGATCTCCTAGTGCTTCTTTGCATTTTTAAGTCATTTTCATCATAATAAGTTGATACGAGTTGCATGTCACTAGTGAAGTTGTCGAACAGCCGGTGAGGAGCCGGTCGTGGCCGCTGCGGCGCACCTAGCG
>CACSLK010011613.1:115940-130229 GCA_902706635.1 Striga hermonthica | reverse complement strand
GGGTAATGAATCCCCGTGAGCCCAGATAAGACTTGGGTTATGAAAAATGTTGTTTAACACCCATTGAATTTTCGAAAATGATTTTGAAATTTTTACACTGATATTTAGAATGTCCGGAATTTCTTTAAAATCAAAGTGGGGTGTTACATCACACCTCTCATGGGTGAAACCTTCAAGAAGACATGATCTCCCACTGCATAAACATGCTCTTGCCTCTCCCGGTCGGCATAAACCTTCTGCCTCTCTTGGGCAGACCTGATAGTCCTCCGGATCTCCTCAACTGTCGCTGCAGTACTCTGGACAAAATCCGGACCCGTGATCCTCCTCTCTCCAACCTCATCCCAATACAAATGAGTTCGGACCTTACGTCCGTACAAAGCCTCGTACGGGACCATCTTGATCGAAGAGTGGTAACTGTTGTTATAGGTCAGCTCGACTAGCGGAAGGGCATACTCCCAAGTCAGGCATCGGTCCAAGACCACAACCCTCAATATATCCTCCAAGTACTGGATCGTACGCTCCGACTGACCATCTGTCTGGGGGTGAAAGGCTGTACTGAACTCCAACCTCGTCCCTATGGCTCGGTGCAACGTCCTCCAGAACTGGGATGTGAACTTGGCATCTCGATCCGAAACAATCTCCACGGGCACTCCATGAAGCTTAACAATGTCTCTGACGAACAATTCGGCGTAATCACTCGCCTTCATTGTCGTCCGGACTAGCAGAAAATGGGCAGACTTCGTAAGGCGATCCACTATCACCCAAATCGAATCATACCCGCCCCTCGACTTCGGCAGTCCCACGAAGAAATCCATGGTGATGCACTCCCACTTCCACAGGGGAACCTCAAGGGGCTGCAACAACCCTCTCAGTTTCTGGCGCTCAGCCTTCACTTGCTGACACACCAGACACCCATCCACGAACTTCGCTACCTGCCTCTTCATGCCTCGCCACCAGAAAGACTTCCTCAGGTCCTGATACATCTTCGTGCTATCAGGATGGATGGTGTACGGGGCACTATGGGCCTCTCTCAAAATCTCCCTTCGCAGCTCCCACACCTTCGGGACACAAAGTCTACCCTCGAAGACCAAGGCCCCATCAGATGCGATTGCGAATCCACCAATTCTACCGGCTTCCGACAACTCTCTCATCCGGCATAGGAAACGGTCATTTGGTTGCTCGGCGACTATCCTCTCTCGAAGAGTCGGTCCCACAACCAAAGAGCCCAACACGCCCTCGGTTGTCGAGGTCGACTCTACTGCCTCTAACTGTAATCGCTCGAACTCCCGAAGAAGAACATCCTGCCTAGTGAATAAACAAGACAACTGGCCATAACTCCTCCGGCTAAGGGCATCGGCTACCATGTTATCTTTCCCAGGGTGATAGCTAATGGTGCAGTCGTAGTCCTTGACCAGCTCCAACCATCTACGCTGCTTCATGTTCAGCTCCTTCTGAGTGAAAATGTACTTTAGGCTCTTGTGGTCGGTAAAGATCTCACACTAGCATCCATAGAGGTAGTGCCACCAAATCTTCAAGGCGTGGACAACTGCAGCTAACTCGAGATCATGAGTAGGGTAGTTCTGCTCGTGAGGCTTCAGCGCCTCGAAGCATAGGCTACGACTTTTTCCTGCTTCATGAGAACACATCCCAAACCCATCTTCGAAGCATCACTATAGATGGTGAACTCCAAAGTAGGGTCGGGTATGGATAGGACAGGCGCGGTAGTGAGTCTCCTCTTCAACTCCTGGAAACTCTTCTCGCACTGAGGACTCCAATCAAACCTCACTGCTTTCTTCGCAAGGTTGGTCAGTGACTGGGCTATCCTCGAGAATCCCTCGATAAACCTCCTGTAGTATCCTGCTAACCCCAAGAAACTACGAACATCTGCAGCACTTCTTGGCGTATCCCATTTGCTCACAGCCTCAATCTTGTTGGGATCCACCTCAATGCCTCGAGCTGTCACAATGTGGCCAAGGAATGCCACACGGTTCAGCCAGAACTCGCACTTCGAGAACTTAGCATACAACTTCTCGCAGCGAAGAGTCTCCAGCACAATCCTCAAATGCTCTTTGTGCTGATTGATGTCTCGGGAATAGACCAGAATGTCGTCGATGAACACAATGACGAACTGGTCCAGGAAAGGATGAAAGACTCTATTCATAAGGTCCATGAAAACGGCTGGGGCATTGCTGAGTCCGAACGACATGACTACGAACTCATAGTGGCCATAGCGGGTACGGAAAGCAGTCTTAGAATTATCCGACTCCCGGATCTTCAGCTGATGATAGCCAGAACGCAAGTCAATCTTTGAGAAGACTCTGGCTCCTCTCAGCTGGTCGAAAAGATCCTCAATACGGGGAAGGGGGTACTTGTTCTTGACTGTAAGGGCATTCAACTACCGATAGTCAATGCACATGCGCATAGATCTGTCTTTCTTCTTTACGAATAGGACGGGCGCACCCCACGGCGAGACACTCGGACGAATAAAATCAAGCTTAAGCAACTCCTGGATCTGGGCCTTGAGCTCTTGAAGCTCCTTCGGCGCCATACGATAAGGGGCCTTAGAAACGGGGCTGGCTCTGGGAATTAGGTCAATGGTGAACTCCACCTGGCGGTCTGGCGGTCCTCCGGGTAAGTCATCAGGAAAGACGTCGAGGTACTCGCAAACAATAGAGACTCGCTCGGGTACCCGCTCATCAACATCGTCGGATACCATGGAAACAAGATAGCCTTGACAGCTACCCTTGGAAAGGCTCTTCCTAGCTTGCATAGAAGAGATGACCCGAGGCACAGTCCTCGAACTCACGC
Organism: Striga hermonthica; assembly: GCA_902706635.1. NCBI lineage: Eukaryota > Viridiplantae > Streptophyta > Magnoliopsida > Lamiales > Orobanchaceae > Striga > Striga hermonthica. The sequence continues at coordinate 127,421 of CACSLK010011613.1, read as the reverse complement.
CAAAGAACACAACAGGCTGATCGGAAACGGGATAGAGGGTGACTTCGCGCTCCTGGCACTAGTTATCGGCTCGGTAACAGATGAGCCAGTCCATGCCCAAGATCACGTCGAAGTCTCGCATATCAATTACATCGACGTCGGCCTCCAAAACTCGACCACCAATACAGATAGGAATATTGCGAACAACTGAATCAGAGATAATAATTTTTCCCGAGGCCAAACTAACCTCGAGAGGATCACAAGCATGCACAGTGCTAATAAACAAGGCCTCCAAGCAACGAGAAAAAATAAAGGAGTGCGTAGCACCGGTATCACATAAAGCAAAAACAGGCACATGGGATATCAAAAGCATTCCAGACATGGTACCTGTGTTGCGAGCAGCCTCATCATGGGTGATGGTATTGTTAGAGGTATGCTGTAAAAGCTCCTATTTACAGATTCTATCAATTCCATTTTGATCTGGCCATCATGTTTCGGTCAAAGTACATATGCTTGCAGTTTATTTATTTATGCAATCATACTCCATGTCTTATATTGAGGTAGTGTGGTTCGAAGAGTTTCGAACAGAAAGATCACCTATCGGTTCCTTATAAGACTAAGGGGGTGATTGTTTACAAAATATTTCACCTCAAAAAATTTCAACTCAAAATCTAACTCAACTTTAACTCAACCTCACTATCTTAAATATTATTCATATAATTAAATAATACAAACCAATCATTCTTACGCATCACATCAACTTTAATTCACTATTCATCCACTCGCATAATTTTAACTACCTATCATTTCCAATCATTTATCTCCTACTTTATATCAAATCAATTTTAATCATTTTATTTTATATATTATTTTAATATATTTTTTAAATCCCACTAATAATTAAACACATTACTTTTTCAACTTTAACCATAGTTAACCAAAATGAAACATTTTGGATGAAATATTTTATAAACAATCATGCCCTAAACTATTTGTTAACAGTCTAGACTGGCAGTGAGACCCCACTTGGAAAAAGACTGTAGTGTATTCTTGATTCAATTGGTCTTTGACTGAAGGACTACACTAGCACTTATGTTAAGTGTTGAACAGGACCACTGAAGGATAAGATTATGAGACTCACTGACCGTTGTTGTAATCTGGACCTTCAGTAATTGATGCGTACTCTTAAGCTGTAAGATAATATAAAATGGGCATATGTATTCATTACTTATTTATTTGATTTATCAAGGGTGATTCCTATTCTGCTAGGATGACATACTCGGTATTTTGGTAAATAAGTGTGTTTATATGATGTGCCATTATAAATTATTTACAATCACTGTGTCCCAGTGCGCTGGGTTGATGACGTCCCCGAAATGAGCTCAGGAAGGAATATTATGTCAAGCCCTGCAGGCGGATGTGTTATCCGACATAATGATTAAAGATCTGAGTGGTACTAGTTTCGGAAATGAATAAGAAGTTGATTAATTATTTTGTCAGTAATTTAATTAATCAACGGACGTTATATCTTAAACATGGGGAGATAAATCGATCAATTGGATTAATATATTTAATCAGTGGAAACGAATTAATTGTAATTCGGAGCTAAATGGGGAGAGCAATAATATTACTCTAGTGGAATGTTTTATTATTTAATTCCAAGATTAGGAATTAGGAATTAATTTTATTCCATATTAATTAATTTAATTAGGAAAATAATATTCCTACTAGGATCTTCTCTAGGGATTAGGAGACTAAGGAGTCTTCTAGAAGATGAAGATTAGTAGGAGATATATTTCCTACATTAGATTATTAATTGGAGTAGAATTAGGTTTCCTAAATTAGGAATTAAATATATTCCATAATTCCCTAAGGATGGGAATATTCCTTCTACAATATTACCTAGGGTTAGGAGACTATGGAGTCTTCTAAAAGGTAATTAATTATTAGGAATATTATCCCAGATGGGAAAAGGAGATGGAAGATAATAAGGATTCCTAAACCTAAAGAAATAAGCCCATATTTAGCACCTCCTTTAGGTCCCTATTGTAGCCTATAAATACACTAGGTCCCCTAACCTCTTGGACAAGCTTTACACGTTTTTTCTCCCCGAAGGGCTGGAGAAATTCGGCCTCTTCAAGCGAGAAAAAAAAAAGAGAGATTCTTCTTCGAGAGAAAATTCGGTTAGCACCGTAAGGTCTTAGAAGAAGATGATCAAGAGGTTTTGGGAAATCTAATAAATCGCTCCACCAAGATTTATTAGAGATCGTGTAAAGGTCATACAATAGAAGATTCGAAGGTTGTTATTCGTATCCCGTCGAATAAATATATTTCCATCTCGCGATCAGGTACTTGATCCATTGTTCGCGTTAAATTGACGCAACACGATGGGTAGCGCGATGGCGTGCGACGCGGTCTTTCCGAGCGGAAGTCGCAGGTTTGATCCCTTCTCCTTGCGAAAATAAGAGTATTTTTTGTTGCCAGGAGAATAGAAGAAACGCGCGGGCCGTGCAGCCCGCGTCCAGGCCCGCGGCTCCCACAGATCCCAGCCCGCGAAGCCCACATCCATCCCGGTGCCAGCCCGCATGCTCCCAGCCCATCTCTGTGGCCCATATGCGCATCTCCTCGGCCCAATCCAGCCCGCGTGCATTACCCAGTTGCCTTGCGGCCCAGTTGTTCACCTTGTGCGGCCCAGTTTGCGACGCAATAAGCCCAACATCGTGAAAAGCGGCCCAGTGCGTCTTAACTCGTCCCAGAAGCAGTCCAGCGGGCCTAGGAAGCTGCCAACTCGGTTCAGCGTGTTCCAGACCGGTCCAGGCGGTCCAGCAGCACACCAAACCGGTCCACCTTTGTCCAGAAGTCCCGGTTCGAGTCCAAGATGGTTCCCGAGCGGTCCGAAGAGTCCAACTCACCTACCGAAGGTCCGAGACGATCCGATGAGCTTGATGAGCACGATTGGAACACCATGGTGACTCGATTAGAATCGAGAAAGGCCAAGTCAAGCCGCCCATTAGACTTTGGTGTTCAGATGATCTCCATCAACGGAAATCAGAAACATCTCAGAGTCGGCAAAAATTTTTAAACCGTAAGTCCTAATCCTAACTATAGATTCCGTTGCGTTATGATTTATTATTTAATAGATTTGAATGTGCATATTGTCGACGTTCCTAATAGAACCCAACAACTGGTATCAGAGCCCAGGTTAATTCGACTTTGTGCACTATTCGAATTAGGGCTTGCGTGATATATGTGAATTAATTGTGTACAGACGCAGCGCATAATAGATTAGAATTGCAAATAAGTGTGTTTGTAGGTATTCTTGAATCCGACTATTATGGCCCGCATGTATGTTTGTTTTTTAATTCATGTATGTCGTTTTAAAAGCCTCGGACATGTCGAGGATTTTTGGGTTGGTGAATATTTGTAATAATTTATTCACGCGGTGGGACACCGCATAGTTTAAATGCTTTACTAGATCATTCATGTACGACCCCTGCGTGGGCCATAGGATCAATGTATGTAACTATATTATGTAATTGTTTGTTGGACCCGGTAAGCGCGGACATCTCTCGACGAGACGAGGCAGGCTACCCCGCGAACCCGTAGTTGATGGGATACGTGGTACTGTGCAAATGCAGACATACTCGTAGGCAGCTTGCTGTCAGATACGAGCATTGTTAAGGTGTTTGCAGACGGATACGCACGAACCCAGGTCAACAGAAGTACGGGCGACGGCGGCAGAAGGCACACGCCAATAGAGGAGACTCGATGGCGACTTTCCCGATGACGACTTGTTCAAGACGAAAAGTGGGAGTCACGGCGAAAGGAAATTCCAAGTCCTGAATCGAAAGAACCAGTTCAACAAGGACTAGACTGCGTTTCCCGAAAGATTGGAGATTGATTAAAATGGCCATGATAGTTGGATCTTAGTTCCTCGTTTATTATTGCCTATTAATCATGCATGCCCTAATGTGATTTAATTGCTTTATGTGCAAATTGAATTATTAGGAGCATGTTTAAGAAAATCCCTTTAAACTAAAAATTATATTAAGTGTGTAATGGGTTTAAATAAATAACATCCAAGGCCTCCATTATAGGTTTGTCAGTGAAGTGATTTGAATCGAGCCTAAAGGACGTTTTATTTCACAGTTCACAAGGACAAATCTCATTCGGGATGGTTATAGTGAGCTATTTCACAAGCGTACGGGTCACCCAAAGGTGGACGTATAATTTTGGTAGTAAACTTAGTACCAATTAATGGGTTACACTTAAAGTGCAAATAATTATGATATTCCCAAAGGATAAGGTCGTTTTTATTCTTATAAAATTTATTTATAAGTTGATTGCGCTGGCCAAAAGTTCGACCGACTATTAGTTAAGTATTGCTTGGCAGTATGTTAAGCTAATGGGATTTATCCCTCCTCTTGCGACGGTTTGAACCATAGACGTCCACACTCAGTGGCCTGCGGGGATTCGGTGTTTTGAGGTGCCGGTGAATATATTCAAATATTGTTTTGAAGGGATCAATATTTGAAGATTCGAAAACACTTGACTGAGTAAAGACTATGTTTGCATGATCCCAGGAATTCAAAATGTCTTTTCAATCTATTGTCCGTAATACTCAAAGATAATTTACTTGTTCAAACATGATTAGAAATAGAACTTGGATAGTGTCTAGTTTTGCTGAAGAATACAAGCCGAATGGCACGTGTATCTGGTTTAAGCGAAATAGACATAGAAATATGAACTGTCCTATCCTTAATACAAGAAAGGTAAATCTTATTCACTGGCAAGTCGAAGCATTTTAAGTGGTGTTATCTATCAGTGCCTGGTATGTAGATACGTAACCACTAATTATGTAAACAGGTTTCAATGAATCAATCGACATGTGAAGGTTGAATTACCATCTAGAATGGGCTAGCTACGGAAGTAGCGACTATTGCAGTGGGAGTTATCTATTAAGTAGAATTTTTGGTTAATCGAGTAATTGTCTTTTCGTACCAAGTTTTAGAAAGAATTCATATTCAGCTTCTAAATTGTGTATGGATGAAAACATGATGTTTTATCTATTTGCTACGTAGGTAGACGATATGCTCAGTGAACCAATATGCCTCACAGTGCAGTAGGTGAAATTAGTAACACGTCGACTAGAACCAATAAGAAGAAAGGTCCTTCAATAAATGAATCATGACATTAATTTGGCATCTAGTGTTTGAGATTTTAGAGTTAGTAGAATTCAAAGGTGGATAGCCATTGAACTCATGGGTTCTTTGGGAATGGATAAAACTATCAGACCTACGAATTTTGCTTGGTGTCTAAAATCACAAAAATGACCTTTTGAAGGTCGAGGGATTTAGAAGCCAAATAAATGTTAAAAATGGTTTATCCGATTTGTAAAGTTCTATGATTTTAGGACAAGAGATAGTTTTGAATATTTTTCTTCGGAGAAATTTGTTCAAAAGAGGGTACATTAAGTGACATTCCATAAGTCTGAGTACATCGAAAGAGTGCAATGGCAGTTATGGAAAGATGTCGAGTTTAATGTATCAGTGGCATTACGATTGAAATCGTAGTGACTAATACCTTTTGGAAAATTATAGAAATACTTATTGGAGGTTGAGATTCAATCTCAACGTGTTTCACCTGGTTCATCTGAACAGGACGGTGCAACAAATCGAAGGAAAATGTCTCTCTAGAAGATTGGTTATGTCAATGATGAGTTATTTGGAATTTTGCTTTTTCGTATTGGAGTTGTGCAAATAGCAGGATAAGTTCTGAACATAATCCTATCTAAGTTTAGTAGTCATTACTCTGAATGAATTGTTGCCAAGACTTAGGCCTTGACAGGAACATATTCAGATTCAGAGCATTTCAGCACACGTGCTGGAAAGTTGATACTAATAGGATTGGAAAAGATGTTCGGAAATTAGGCTATTTGTGGGATACTTCATGGTAACGAGAAATGAGTGGATTATTATAGTACTAAAAGTCAGAATATGTTCGTTAGCGCGAATTCTGATTTTTAGAGGAATACTAAGTAATAAATCACTATGTTCATTTGTAGAATTGTTCTAAGGAAAGATAAAGGTAAAGTTCAACTTTATTACCAAGTGTACAAATGTGATACCACAAGGAAAAACTGCAACACGTATTTTGTGCTATACACCTTTGCAGAGGGAACCTCGTTGTAGTGGGAGGGTTGCAAGACAACTCCATTCGTGATAATAAGAGAGTCGTTGGACTCAGTCTGTATTAATCACAAGATCATGGAATTCATGTTTTTGAGAAAGTCTCGGACTTAGTCTCTAGTAAACTTGAATCAATCCCTAGTTATACAATGAGGAGATCCAAGACAATGACGCATAAACTTAGCAAAGTTTTTTAATGATTTCTGATTTAGGGTCATGGACTCTTATCAGATCTGTTGGTGTTATATACTTAAGCTTTGCTTTAGTGGATATTACACTTGTTATTCCTTGATGAATGAGAATTATGTTTGGTTAAATAAGTTCCACGTTCTGTTGTTTTGCATGTAGATAAGTGGGTCGTCATCGGGCGTACCGAAGATCACTATATCAGTTACTTGCGAAACAAGAATCGTTGGTTCACAACCTAGATGGAATTGAACAACCCATCGGAACGGTTGTAGTGTCAACCGTACGGTTTGTCTTGACCGATTAGTTGCACTAGTACATTTATGTATTGAACAGGATCCCAGAGAGGGATGTTCGTTTTATACTAATCGTCGTAAACGAACTAGGCCTCGGTTAATTATTGCGTGCTCTTAACCCGTAAGATATTAAATAGGCATTTGTGCACATAATTGTTGTTGCTTTGATTCTTTGGGTGAGATCCAAGTCGGGTCGACATACTTAATTAATTGGGTAATAACATTGTGTGTTCGATGTGCTATTAGGATATTTACGGTCACCATGTGCGTTAGTATGATGATGTCCCCGAAGTGAGTTCATGAAGGAATATTATGCTAAACCCTGCAGGTGGATTTATTCCGGCATAATATGAATGCTATGAGCGAGCGCTAGCTTCGGTAATATAATATATTAATTAATTCTTGATTATTAGTGATCGAATTAATTAATGGACATTAAATCTTAAACATGGGGAGGTAAATCGGATAATTATAATAAGGAGTCTCAAATGTAATTTGGGATAGGTGAGGGGAGTGCAATAATATTATTGTGGTGGACTTTAATATTATTAATATATTAATTGTGGGGTTGCTCCACAGTATTAATATATTAGAAGCCCTTATCCTATTCTCCTTAGGGTCCCTACTGTAGCTCTATATATACAGCATTAGGCTCATGGAAGGGAAGAGAACAATCCCACACCTTGGGAAAAATGTCCATCCCTCTCTTTCTCTCTCTTCCAAGGAGTAGTTCTATTTCTTGTGCTCCAATGATACAAGATCTAGAAAGCTGTTTGAGAATACAGTAGAAGATCTTAAGGTATATAGAGATTCCAATCATACATCCAAACCGGAAACCAAAATGTAACACCCCACTTTGATTTTACAGAAATTTCGAATTTTTCAAAAACCAGTATAAAATTTTCAAAATCATTTTCGAAAACTTAGTGGGTGTTAACTAACATTTTTCATATCCCAAGTCTTATCTGGGCCTACGGGGATTCATTACCCGGTTTTTCACAATCGGTTTTCATTAACCAACATAAACTCATGAAATAAATAGCCAAACATCAATCCCAAAACGTCAAAGGTTCATAAGTTTCAAAATCAACACACGAGGTTCGAAAATAGTTTGCACAAAACATGACGTGCAACAAACTTATTCAAGTTCAACGGAAGCAATAAAAATGCATAAGTAATTAGACCGACCCAACTCGTCTCTTCCTCGTCACCCGGCTGTCACTTAACCTGCATCGGTAAAGAGCAGGTGGGGATGAGCACAAGATGAAAAGCATGCTCATCACTATGCACATATAACACAACATAGTAATGAAGAGAAGGTATGGTTAGAGTTTGAACATAAACAATTACTCTGTCACGTCTCCTAATCACATCACAACATAATACCCACGTGTACACATCTTTCATTAGCCAAGGAAAGGGGATTCATTACCCTAACTCATGGGGGTACGTGCCATACGACAAGGCACGGCCTTTCATTAGGTCTTACGGAGACTTACCTCGCAGGTAACCGTATTACATCGACGGGGACAACCGTACCGACGGCCGTAACAGCTCACATCGATAGGCTACATGGTTTACGTACATACTAAAATCATACCAAGTCAACATTATAATAAACACATACGGCATAGTAAATTTTAGATTAAAACCCACCTGGTATCCGGAGGATGAAATCACAGAAATTCGAGGAAAAAGGTAGGCCGAGAGACAGCTCGTCACACACCTACATTACACAAAATAGTCCTATGAAAGCCTATCTAACACACAATCACTTAAATACACTCATGTGATATAAATTAGCCACATACTTCAACAATAACACATAACATAACTGTAGACCAAAAATGGGAATGAACAACTCGCATGGTCTCAATATTTCCAAGGTAACATGAGCTATAAGCATGCTATTCAAGTGATTCCAAAACTAACAAGTAGTTAACACATATATACACAACTTTTATGTTGATCACTTAAGCCAAAAATAGCTTTACAGCCGAGTTTAAGCGTAAGACACTTAGGTAAAGAAATCTGCCAACGCAACTTTTATCAATTACAGCAGGTCGCTAAAATAGAGATATCTCATGCCACAAAATTCTAAATCATGCGAACTCAAAACTTACAAAAACTACACTTGAATTGCTATATGTTCCAAGAAGAGCATTTTTACAAATAACCACATTAAGGGATTCATTTCAGAGTATACATTTCAATCGTAAACACAGCCACTGTTTTAAAAATCTGGGCATAACCCCAAATTTGAAAAATCATATAAAATCAAACAGAACTCCAACTAACATGATTCGAACTCTCAGAGAAACCTTATAACATATACTACATGTTTCATGTTGATAATAGTTTTACATAGTCACATTAAGATTGTCAAAAACGGCCCAACATTATGATTCTCAATTCTGCCCGAAATTTCAAAAACTGCTTGCACAATCTTTTTGTAAAAATCATAACTCACTCAATTCTTAAGATAAAATCATAACATTTGGTATGCAGACTCATAACACATATATAAACATGTCCAAAAAAGTTTATAATTTTATCCTAAGTAGAACTCGAGTTATTCTCGTTTGAAGTCGTAGCTGAATTCTGCCATATAAAATCAACTTGCATACTTATCTTCAAAAATTTATAACTCGAGTTATACTTGTCTAAACGACTTGATTCTTGATCCTATGAACTCATATTTTACACAAGCAACAGTTATATAAAGCATAGTTTCCCAGGTTTTTCATAGCACAGTAAAAAACGTCCGAAAACATGACATATGGAACATGCAAGTGAGCTGGAATCATTTATACATTTTGCATGCTTATATATCCTTCATAACTGAACATATATGGCACATATCTATACCAATCAACTCCTTATCTCATATATATTATGATTCTAAAAAGATTTTAGCACACCAACCTCTTAATCTTCAAGAAGAATGCAAAGAAAGTCGGGTATGCTCGGTTGTCTTGCTTGTTACTTGAACTCGCGTTGCTTCAACTTCTTTGCTTCCTACTTGAAACTTGATGACACTAATATCTTCCTTGATGAATAGAGGATGAAGGAGAATGGTTATCTTGCTGATGCTATCAAGAAAGGCTTGCTAGAGCTCGAAAATCACTCGTTGCTCTCAAGAAAAAAAAAGCTCTCGGTGGTGCTTGATTTTGCTCACGGCTTTCTCTCTTGAAGGGGAGATCATTGCTGCGTTTTTTTTCTCTAAGTGATTGATGGCATTACTAAGGCCTTAAGATAGCTGAATAGAGGTCTTATATTGAGTCCTTTGGGCGTTAGAAATCAGGTGGTTAATGGGGAACATTGTGGGGGACAAACTCTTGCACACTAACTTCTATGCATCATGGATTTGAGTGCAAGATAGTGGAGTACTAAGGGCTGCCATGTATGAGTTAAAAGGGCTGAAGAAGTCTTGTTTTGTTGCACATGGAGATAAAGGAGAGAAGGTCTTACATGGTGAATAAAAAAATTCATGCCCATGTTACTTGATTAAGGCATATAAAATGGTTAATAAGGATTTGACTTGGCTAATGATATTAAGGCATGATTAGGACTTAGAATATGACTAATACTCCTTCTAAAACATTTGCATGGCATGAGGCTAACAAAATGATATGGCCATGGTGTAATTTATGCTCGGTACCAATAGCTCGGGCGCACTCGGCCTATGCCTTTCGTGCACTCGATACTATGATGGCTCGAAGCCACTACTAGGGTTGAGCACTTAACCTTCTAAAGTTATATGTGCTATTTTCGAGGAATAAAAGTCTATGGTTCGATAGTCGTAGGCTCAGTTCAGCACAAACGTGCGGCTAGGCACTCGACTAGGGCTTGACTAGGGCTCAGTGCACAAACTCGGATGCTTGGCACGAATAAACGATATCACTTAAATATACTAAGATACATGAATAATATTAACGCAATTAAACACATAATTCACATAATATCTCTTAGAACTACTGAATCGAACAACTTTAGTGTTCACTTTAAAGTCGAGCAAGTGAATTGGTTTTATTTATTAATTGTTTGGGGCGTTACACAAAACCAGCAAGTGACCATACCACGACGACCAGGACGACGAGACGAAGAGATCGCCGTCGAGATCGCCGCCGGACTCCGCCGCACGCGCCGTCACGCGCCACCGGGAGGCTCCAGCAGCTGAAGCTCAATCGCGTGTGTGTGAGCGCGTGTGACCTCCGATTTCCGATCGGTCAACGTCGTTGACTTCGCCGTGACGTCAGCTTTCCGGATTGGTCAAGTTTGTTCGATTCCGAGATAATTTGATTTGCGGTCAACTGTCTGGGCCAGCCAGATCTACATAAATTTTAAGCAGTAAGTTTTCTTCATCAAACCTTTAGATCCGCTGCGCATAGGTTTATGTTGAATGTTTGTTCGTGATTTGTGCACATCGAGATCCTCGTGGGTTCCAACAGTTGGTATCAGAGCATGAGGTTAATCCGTTATGTACAAGATCCGGATTAAACTGCTTAATTGTCTATGTGTGCTCAAGCGCAACCATATATATTGGATTATATGCATAACTTGGTTTTGCAGGAAATAGTTAATCCACTATTATGGCCACCCTTTTATGTGCTTGTGCTTAATTGATGGTTGGTTGTATGGTTTTAAATTTTTTTTTAAAGCCTCGGGATTGTCGAGGAATTATGGATGAATGCTTGTATTAATTGCCCGGGGGTTGACCTGATAGTTTAATTAATTAGAAGAAGGCATGTACATCCACTCGTTGGATCTAGGAATCGATTTATGTAATTTTGTAAATTATATTTTTCGTATTGTGATCGACCGTTGGAGAC
>CACSLK010011613.1:68819-82467 GCA_902706635.1 Striga hermonthica | reverse complement strand
AGACATGGAGTATGTATTCCATAAATAAATAAACTGCAAACATATGTACTTTGACCAAAACATGATTGCCAGATCAAAATGGAATTGATAGAAACTGCAAAACACAGCTTTTACAGCATACCTCTAATATTGTGGTCTGGGCATAAGCCTAGTCTAAGACATCTCAGGATTTGGGGTAGCCCAGCACATGTGCTGTAAACCGATACTGATAAGTTGGAACCGAGATCAGAAGTAAGGCTGTTTGTGGGATATTCTAAGGAAACGAAAGGTGGTCTATTTTATAGTCCCTAGGATCAGAAAGTAATCGTTAGCACGAATGCTAGGTTCTTGGAAGAAGACTATGTCTTTGATCATAAGCCCAGTAGTAGACATGTTCTTGAGGAGTTAAAGGGAGTGAGTACTTCGATATCGAGTGCGCTAGATGTTACACCACAAAGTACTGCAACACGTATCACTGACGATGCACCTAAGCAGGTAGTACCTCATCGAAGTGGGAGGGTGGTCCGGCAGCCCGAACGGTTCATGGGTCTAGGAGAGTCTTCTGAGCCGTCCCAGACGTTCTTGAATCCGAACCATGGACATACAATGAGGCACTCCAAGATCGGGACGCAGAGTCTTGGCAAAAGGCGATGAAATCTGAAATAGAGTCAATAGACACTAATCACGTCTGGGATCTTGTAGTGCCACCCAGTGGCGTTCGCGCCATTGGATGCAAGTGGGTCTATAAGAGAAAGAGAGGATCAGATGGGAAGGTTGAGAACTTCAAAGCTAGGCTTGTTGCGAAAGGGTACACTCAGAAAGAAGGGAACAATTATGAGGAAACCTTTTCGCCGGTAGCCATGCTCAAATCCATCAGGATTCTCTTGGCTGTGGCCGCTCATATGGATTATGAGATTTGGCAAATGGATGTTAAGACCGCTTTCCTTAACGGGAATTTGGACGAGGACAACTATATGCAGCAACCAGAAGGATTCATTGCAAAGGGCCAAGAGCATCTGGTTTGCAAGCTGAAGAGGTCCATTTATGGGCTGAAGTTGGCTTCGAGGTCTTGGAACATGCATTTTGACGAGGTTATCCAATCGTATGGATTTACACAATGTCCGGATGAGCACTGTGTGTACAAGAAAAGTGATGGAAACGTGGTGGTGTTTCTAGTGCTGTACGTGGATGATATTCTTCTCAATGGAAATAGTGTGAAAATGTTGTCAGACGTAAGGGTATGGTTATCCAAGCAGTTTGATATGAAGGATTTGGGTGAAGTAAGACTTTTTCTCGGAATCAAGGTCACTCGCGACCGAGAGAAGAGAAAGTTGTGCCTATCCCAATCCACATACATAGACACTGTCCTAAAGCGTTTCAACATGCAGGATTCAAAGAAAGGGGATTTACCCTTTCGACATGGAATACCTCTATCTAAGAGGATGTCCCCGAAGAAGCCTCAAGAGATAGAGGACATGAAGGCAGTTCCTTATGCATCGGCAGTAGGAAGCCTCATGTATACTATGTTGTGCACGCAACCTGATATTTGTTATGCCGTGGGCATGGTAGCAAGATATCAAAGTAATCCAGGACCGGAACATTGGTCTGCGGTAAAGCATATACTCAAGTACCTTCGTAGGACTAAGGAGTACATGTTGATTTACCAGGCAAATGAGTTGCTTCCGTTGGGTTACACCGATTCTGACTTCCAGTCAGACCGGGACGAAAGCAAGTCAACCTCAGGGTTTGTTCTTACTTTAGGAGGAGGATCCATAGTATGGAGGAGTGTCAAGCAGAAATGCGTGGCGGACTCAACCATGGAGGCTGAGTATGTAGCAGCCTCAGAGGCAGAGAAAGAAGTTGTCTGGCTCAGGAATTTTCTCCTCGACCTTGACGTGGTGTCGAGTTTGCCCGCTGCAATCACAGTGTTCTGTGATAATAGCGGAGCAGTAGCAAATTTGAAGGAACCACAGACTCATAAAGCGAGTAAACACATAGAGCGCAAGTACCACCTGATACGAGAAATCGTTGGGCGAGGAGAAGTCGTTGTTGCCAAGATACAATCGGAGGACAACCTAGCAGATCCTTTTACGAAGAGCCTACCGGTGAAAGTCTTTACGAGACACGTTGAAGGAATGGGAGTCAGATGTTAGGGCAACATAGTAGACTAGTCTTTGAGAATTAGATTGAAAGAAATTGTGGTTATTTTGTTTTAGCCATGAGCTTATAAAGCATAAGTGGAAGATTGTTAGAGGTATGCTGTATAAGCGATGTTTTGCAGTTTCTATCAATTCCATTTTGATCTCGCAATCATGTTTCGGTCAAAGTACATATGTTTGCAGTTTATTTATTTATACAATACATACTCCATGTCTTATATTGAGGTAGTGTGTTTCGAAGAGTTTCGAATGGAAAGATCACCTATCGGTTCCTTATAAGACTAAACTATTCGTTCACAATCTTGACTGGCAGTGAGACCCCACTTGGAAAAAGACTGTAGTGTATTCTCGATTCAATTGGTCTTTGACTAAAGAATTACACTGGCACTTATGTTAAGTGTTGAACAGGACCACGAAAGGATAAGGATATGAGACTCACTAACCGTTGTCGTAACCTAGACCTTCAGTGATTGATGCGTTCTATTAAGCTGTAAGATAATATAAAATGGGCATATATTTTTATTTCTTATTTATTTGATTTACCAAGTGATTCCTATTCTGTTAGGATGACATACGAGGTATTTTGGTAAGTAAGAATAATTATATGATGTGCTATTATAGATTATTTACAGTCACTATGTTCCAGTGCGCTGGATTGATGACGTCCCCGAAATGAGCTCAGAAAGGAACATTATGTTAAACCCTGCAGGTAGACGATTGTCTGACATAATGGTTAAAGGCTGAGTGGTACTAATTTCGGAAATGAATAAGAAGTTGATTTTGTCAGTAATTTAATTAATCAACGGACGTTAAATCTTAAACATAGGGAGGTAAATCGATCAATTAGATTAATATTATTTAATCATGGAGGCTCGATTTTATTGGTAAAATAGTGGCTAAATGGGGAGAGCAATAATATTACTCTAGTGGGATGTTTTATTATTTAATTCCACTAAATAGGAATTAATTTTGTTCCATATTAATTAATTAATTAGGAGAATAAAATTCCTACTAGAATCTTCTCTTGGGATTAGGAGACTTGGGAGTCTTCTAGAAGGTGAAGATTAGTAGGAAATATATTTCCTACATTATATTATTAATTGGAGTAAAATTAGGCTTCCTAAATTAGGAATTAATTTTATTGCATAGTTATTAATTTAATTAGGAAAGATATTCCTACAAGGATCTTCTCTATTGTTAGGAGACTTAGGAGTCTTCTAGAGGGAGAGGATTAGTAGGAGATTTCCTTCCTACATTAAATTAGTATTGGAGTAGAATTAGGATTCCTAGGCCTAATAGAATAAGCCCATATTTAGCACCTCCTTAAGGTCCCTAATGGAGCCTATAAATACACCATGTCCCAACCTCTCCTACAATGTTGTGTTGGCCGATTTTCTCACCTACTTACACGCGAGAAATATCATCGTTCGAGAGTTAGGGAGATTCGATTAAATGCTCCACCAAGTTTAATCGGAATAGGTGTTTAGGTAATCCATTAGAAGGCTTTTTGGTACAATTAATTGAGCTTTCTAATAACCTTATTTTTCGGTCATCATCATCACATCATCACCGCCCATCGCCACCGTGAGTGATCGCCGGAAATCACCAACTGCCACCGGTCGCCGCCCGAGTCCAGCCGAAGCGCAACCGCACGCCCCGCACGCAGTCGCGCATCGCCCTGACCCGTCGCGACGCCCAGCACCCTCATGCGAAGCAGTCCAGCCCTGCACGCCTGATCGTGTGAGATCTGCCCGCATCGCTGTCGTTCCCAGCTCGCCAGTACACGCGCGCGCCAAGGATTCTGTGTCCAGCACGCCCGCGTGTGTTCCACCCACGACGCACACGCCCTATCCGCGTCCCGCCAGTAACCCGCGCATCGCACCAGCGACCAGCACACCCACGCTGCCAGTGCCCGCGCACATGCACGCTGTCCCCGACACGCACGACGCCTGCGCACCTGCTCGCTGTCCGCGCTCGACGCGCACGTCCGCTGAACCCGATGACCGAGACCCGCGCACCGTCTGTTCGTGATCCGTATGACGAGTTGATTAGAATCAACTAAAGGCCAAACCTATCTGCCCATTAGGTTGTGGTGTTCAGACGAACTTCACCAACGGTACTCTACATCGTCTCAGAGTCGGCAAATTTTAAAAGGTAAACGTCCATATCCTAACTATAGATTCCGCTGCGTTAGGATTTATTTCGATAAAGTTCAATCTTGTGCATGTTGTTTGACATTCCTAACAGAACCCAACAATATCGGGCTTGATGGCTCTTCCAACATGTTCTCCAGCCATATATCGAGACCATCGTCACCTTCTTCCGGACTTGCCTGGGTTGATGACCACTTCCGTATCATGCTGGCGCGCGCTGGGGCGCTGGCAGCAGTGCACAGGGCCCGACAGACAAGCAGGGTTTCAAATAGGACCGACCGATTTTAAAATGTACTCGACCAATTTACTTGAAATGTTTACACATTAAAATAGACCCAGAAAGGCATATTTTCACAAAGTTTCAGACCCAAAACTTCTGTTTAACTTAAGCAACCAATTTTTACAAAAATACGATGAAAATCTGAACTTTCTCGTTCACCAGGCAATCCTTTGAATTTTTCAACGAAATTTGAACACAAAACATATAACATCAGATTACTAACACTCACTAAAAATCAAAGCAAAACACTAAGAATCCGATTTTTAATAATTTTTCAAAGTTTCTGCCCAGAATTTCAAATCGACATTTGACCTAGCTACAGACATCATTTCGACTTGAAATGTATACACCACACAACATACCAAACGCAGGTCATACAGTTCAAATTGTACAGTAATCGGATGAGCACACGATTTATGATGATTTTTTGTAAAAATCTGCAGCAACTCCCGATTCAAAAATACATATATG
Organism: Striga hermonthica; assembly: GCA_902706635.1. Classification (NCBI taxonomy): domain Eukaryota; kingdom Viridiplantae; phylum Streptophyta; class Magnoliopsida; order Lamiales; family Orobanchaceae; genus Striga; species Striga hermonthica. Next base: position 77,425 of record CACSLK010011613.1, on the reverse strand, counting down.
ACCACATACTCAACAAAAACGTCTAAGGCATTCACCATAAGGCCAAAGACTCATAAATGTTCCATAGTCCACAGCCTTAACACGATTTTAACGAGTTTTCATCAAGAACACAATAATGTCCCTTCAGACATGCATAACAATGTGGTTCGGAGGCTTATTTCCTAAAAAAAAAACTAGAGCTCTAGATGACCGAGCACCCTTACTTATTTTAAGAACCTGTTTTAACCCCATATTACTCATAATTTATAAGGATTTTGAAGCTCAAGAACTCGGCCTAAACATGCATGCAACGAAAAATACAATTTTAAGGCTTTAAGCTTCGAAAATCCGAATCTCTCATTCTACCTGAGAAAAACTTGATTTCTGTACATGATAAATTTTAAAATATCATTTTATAGCTAGGATTAAAAGATAGTATGAGCTAACCTTCACTAAAGTCGAAAATGAGACTCCAACCCTTAACTCGGGTCTCCTCGGGTCGCTATAGATCGTGGCTTGACTCGGTGGGCTTTGGTTGGGTATGATGGCTTCTCTAAACTCTTTATACTCCCAGAGATGATATTAACTTGGTTTGGTTCAGCAAAACTCGGCTAGCACAAGAGAGGGCTCGGTGCTCCTCTTTATCGGGCCTAGGCGCATGCATGCAAGGCTTTCGGCTATCTCTCTCAATATGGCTGAGTTTGGGTGAAATTCTTAAGTGTCTAAGAGTGTTTACTTGCTGAAGAATGAGGTCAAATGGAGTCTTGGGCGGATTGCACTAGGTTGCTCATGGGAGACACATTTTAAGTGCTCTTTTCCCACTTCATGTGCACCTAGGGACTTGGGGATGACTTGGGTGGATTTTGAGGAGGTTTTCTGAGCATCTTGGAAGAGGACAAAGGCTCTGGTCGGACACAAGGTGAGTGGGGGACATAAACTTACACATTGAATATAATATTCACATGCACACATGCTCAACTTAAGTCTAATGCTAATTAACTTGCCTTAAACATTTTTAAGGCAATATTAGGCTTAAATAATCCTTAATCCACCTGAAAATATTCACAAGGTCTTGGATTTGGATAAAAATGGGCCAAAACATAGGAAATGGGGCTCGGAAGGTGGCTGGCCGCTGTGATACGGAAGTGGTGATCAAGGCCAGAGGATGTAAAGAATGGTCGGGCATGACCGATGGACTAATAAGCAAAAGGTGCACATCGGGTGGTGATGCGCAGGCGATGGGCGTACGCGGAGACGTGAAGGGAACACACGCGGGTGGTGTCCGCGACCTAGCAGGCGAAGGGATGGCGGGCGCGCGACGACACGCGCGCGAGAAAGACGGACGGGGCGAGAGACACGCGATTGCGCGCGAATGGACGGGCTCATGCCTATGCGCGGTAGGCATAGGCAAGGGTGGCGGCACACACGCGCGTGAGGAGGCCAAGCGCGGACTGGGCGCGTGCACAGGCGCGCGTGCGAAAGGGGCGCTCGAGAGATCTAGGCCGACAAGGAGTGTGAGCACTAAGGCGGCGCACGCATGTGCGACGCGCGAGAGATGGAAGGCGGCCGAAGTACTTAGGGCGTGAGTTTGGAATTGTTTGGAGTGCAAGCCAAGCAAGATCAAGACAATCTAGCCAATTAAGGACTCTAGATATTTAGTTTCCTTCTTGCACAATAATATCTAGATTGTTTAGGAATTTAATATTTAATTGCTTTAATTAAGTTTCCTGGGTAGATTAGAATTAGTCATAGTTAGGATCTATAAATAGAGAGCATCCTCATTGTTTTTAAAGTTCAGAATTGATGAGTTGAATAGAAAAGAACGTTTGTTCGAAACCGTGTGTTAGGATTCGTGAGAGTTCGATCATGCAATCGAATTAGTGAGGCTAAGACCCGAGCCAGTTCAAAACCAAGGGAGCGAGGCTAAGACCCGAGTGAACTCAAGTATCGTGAGAGAGTTAGGCTAATAACCGAGTCGATCACACCTATCGTCGAGAGCAAGGCCGTGGCGAAGCTGTGTTTGAGACAAGTTAAGGGAACGCAACACAATGTTTTTGATAATGAGTTCGAAAAATTTATACTGGTTTTTGGAAAGGCCGGAATTTTTTTAAAATCAAAGTGGGGTGTTACAGTTTGGTATCAGAGCCAGTTTGTGGTTCTGTAGACTGGTTCATATGTGATTATGTGTTTAGACCTTGTAATATAACCACTCGTCTTCATCACTCTGCGCTTCTTAAGGTATGTTTTGTTTAAGTATTAATGAAAATACTTGATATGTAAATGATGCACATGTAGCAATGAAACTACTTGTGATGAACTTGTGATTTGGGGCTTAGGATCTATCCACCTTGATTTTATCGAACTCTAGTGTTTATTGGCGAACTCTAGACTTCTGTAATATTGATTATATTTCGACTTATTCAATGTAGAAGCATGAATACCCGCAACAACCGTAATCGTCAGCCATCTCCGCAACCTTCTCCGCCTCGTCAACACCCGGCCCCTCCGGCCATGGACCTTACTCAGCTTATCATTCAGTTTTAGAGGATGAATGCACCAGCATTTGCGGGGACTGAGAACCCCACAGCGGTGCTAGAGTGGATCAAAGAACTGGATAAGATCTTCACTGTACTTTCCCTCCCTGACCGTCAGCGGGTATCCCTTGCAGCTTACCAGATGAAAGAGGACGCTTCCAACTGGTGGATTGACCACTGGGCTCGGAGGCCAGAGGCGGAGCTCCATGCACTCTCTTGGGAGCAAATGAAGATGATGGTGCACAGCAAGTTCCTACCCCAGAGCTTTTGGGACAGAATGGAGCATGAGTTTTACCACTTGCAGCAGGGAAGCTCCACGGTGGATGAGTATATCTTCACCTTCACCCGTATGTGCCTTTTTGCGGGCGACGCAGTGAACACCGATGCCAAAAAGGCCCACAAGTTTCTCAAGGGGCTCAACCAGAGGATCCGTGAACTGGTGAGAAGTCACGGACTGATGTCCTATGCAGATACCGTGAGTAGGGCTCAGGAGGTTGAGAGCTGTCTCATTCCATTGGCTCCAGTTCCTTCTTATTATCATGCCTCCCAGCCTTCTCAGACTGTTGTCCAGCATGCTCAGCCTATTTCCTCGGCACCGCCCGACTCTAGCTCGGGTAGAGAAAGGCAGGTTCCCACCGGGATAACCAGAAGGGAAAGCGAGGGGGTCCAGACCGGCACAATCATCCCTCTTCTGGCAACCGAACCTGCAAGAAATATGGCACGTACCATAGTGGCGAGTGCTTAGCCGACCAGCGAGCCAGTTTCAACTACAACCGCCTGGGCCATTATGCCAGTGTCTGTCCTGAACCTAAAAGGCAGCAGCAGTTCCCTCCACAGCAGCAGCAGCTTCCCCTACCGCCACCTCATCAGCAGCATCAGCAGCCCCCACCGTTCCAGCAGAGGGCTGGGGGTCAGGCCTGAGTCTATACCTGTTGGGTTCTATTAGGAACGTCGACAATATGCACATTCAAATCTATTAAATAATAAATCCTAACGCAGCGGAATCTATAGTTAGGATTAGGACTTACGGTTTAAAAATTTTTGCCGACTCTGAGATGTTTCTGATTTCCGTTGATGAAGATCATCTGAACACCAAAGTCTAATGGGCGGCTAGACTTGGCCTTTCTCGATTCTAATCGAGTCACCATGGTGTTCCAATCGCGCTCATCAAGCTCATCGGATCATCTCGGACCTTCGGTAGGTGAGTTGGACGTGGGTCTCCAAAACCCGATGTCGTAGGATCTTTCGCCATATGTACTGAAATTCTCCAGACTACTTGGGAATATCTCCATTATCTGGATCCACCGTGTACGAAAAGGTTCCTCTCGATCGAAAGGAGAGGAGAAGGTAAGAATCTCTCGGCTAAAGGCCTCAGGTCTACTCGTCAAGTAAAGCCTCATGAAGCCTTTGAACACCGGAGCCGTAGTTCGGACCGCTCGGGAACTATCTTGGACTCGAACCGGGACTTCTGGACAAAGGTGGACAGGTTTGGTGTGCTGCTGGACCGCCTGGACCGGTCTGGAACATGCTGAACCGAGTTTGCAGCTTCCTAGGCCCGCTGGACTGCTTCTGGGACGAGTTAAGACGCACTGGGCCGCTTTTCACGCTGATGGGCTTATTGCGTCGCAAACTGGGCCGCACAAGGTGAACAACTGGGCCGCAAGGCAACTGGGTAACGCACGCGGGCTGGATTGGGCCGAGGAGATGCGCATATGGGCCACGGAGATGGGCTGGGAGCACGCGGGCTGGCACCGGGCTGGATGTGGGCTTCGCGGGCTGGGATCTGTGAGAGCCGCGGGCCTAGACGCGGGCCGCACGGCCCGCGCGTTTCATCTATTCTCCTGGCAACAAAAAATACTCCTATTTTCGCAAGGAGAAGGGATAGAACCTGCGACTTCTGCTCAGAAAGACCGCGTCGCACGCCATCGCGCTACCCATCGTGTTGCGTCAATTTAACGCGAACAATGGATCAAGTACCTGATCGCGAGCTGGAAATATATTTATTCAACGGGATACGAATAACAACCTTCGAATCTTCTATTGTATGACCTTTACACGATCTCTAATAAATCTTGGTGGAGCGATTTATTAGATTTCCCAAAACCTCTTGATCATCTTCTTCTAAGACCTTACGGTGCTAACCGAATTTTCTCTCGAAGAAGAATCTCTCTTTTTTTTTTCTCGCTTGAAGAGGCCGAACTTCTCCAGCCCTTCGGGGAGAAAAAACGTATAAAGCTTGTCCAAGAGGTTAGGGGACCTAGTGTATTTATAGGCTACAATAGGGACCTAAAGGAGGTGCTAAATATGGGCTTATTCCTTTAGGTTTAGGAATCCTTATTATCTTCCATCTCCTTTTTCCATCCAGGATAATATTCCTAATAATTAATTACCTTCTAGAAGACTCCATAGTCTCCTAACCCTAGGTAATATTCTAGAAGGAATATTCCCATCCCTAGGGAATTATGGAATATAATTAATTCCTAATTTAGGAAACATAATTCTACTCCAATTAATAATATAATGTAGGAAATATATCTCCTACTAATCTTCATCTTGTAAAAGACTCCTTAGTCTCCTAATCCCTAGAGAAGATCCTAGTAGGAATATTATTTTCCTAATTAAATTAATTAATATGGAATAAAATTAATTCCTAATTCCTAATCTTGGAATTAAATAATAAAACATTCCACTAGAGTAATATTATTGCTCTTCCCATTTAGCTTTGAATTACAATTAATTCGTTTCCACTGATTAAATATATTAATCCAATTGATCGATTTATCTCCCCATGTTTAAGATATAACGCCCGTTGATTAATTAAATTACTGACAAAATAATTAATTTCTTATTCATTTCCGAAACTAGTACCACTCAGATCTTTAATCATTATGTCGGATAACACATCCGCCTGCAGGGCTTGACATAATATTCCTTCCTGAGCTCATTTTGGGGACGGCATCAACCCAGCGCACTGGGACACAGTGACTGTAAATAATTTATAATGGCACATCATATAAACACACTTATTTACCAAAATACCGAGTATGTCATCCTAGCAGAATAGGAATCACCCTTGATAAATTAAATAAATAAGTAATGAATACATATGCCCATTTTATACTATCTTACAGCTTAAGAGTACGCATCAATTACTGAAGGTCTAGATTACAACAACGGTCAGTGAGTCTCATAATCTTATCCTTCTGTGGTCCTGTTCAACACTTAACATAAGTGATAGTGTAATTCTTCAGTCAAAGACCAACCGAATCAAGAATACACTACAGTCTTTTTCCAAGTGGGGTCTCACTGTCAGTCTAGACTGTGAACGAATAGTTTAGTCTTATAAGGAACCGATAGGTGATCTTTCTATTCGAAACTCTTCGAACCACACTACCTCAATATAAGACATGGAGTATGATTGCATAAATTAATAAAATGCAAGCATATGTACTTTGACCGAAACATGATGGCCATATCAAAATGGAATTGATAGAATCTGTAAATAGGAGCTTTTACAGCATACCTCTAACAAGTTGGTCCGCACCATGACCTTATGGCTTGAAAGTATGGACGCAATTTTCTGGCTATAGAGATAAGTGCTAACGATGCCTTCTCCACGTCGGAATATCGGCGCTCGGCGCCCTGCAATATTTGGCTGGCATAGTATATCGGCTTCTGCTGTCCATGATCCTCCTTTATCAGCACCGAACTAATTTATTCATGCCCCACTGACAGGTATATCACTAATGTGTCGTCTGGTTCCAGTTTTGTGAGTAAGGGTAGTTCAGCTAGAAACTCCTTCAACCTTTTAAAGGCCTGCTGTGCTTGCGGCGTCCACACGCGACCCTTCTTCAAGGCCTAAAAAAACAGAAAACTCTTCTCTGCGGATTGGGCTATGAACCTGCTCAACCCTGCCAGGCGTCCGGTTAGAATCTGCATCTCCCTCAAGTTCCTCGGCGCTTCCATCTTCATAACTGCTCGTACCTTCTCTGGGTTGACTTCTACGCCTCTCTCCGTCACCAAGTAGCCCAGAAATTTTCCTGACCTTACCCCACACTTGCGCTTAGTCGGATTGAGCTTCATGTCGTATTGCCACAAGGTGCTCAAGGTCTCACGTAGGTCTACTACATGATCATTCGCCTTCCTGCTCTTTACTAGCATGTCATCGACGTAGACCTCCATATTTCGACCAATCTTCCCTTTGAACATTTTATCCACTAACTGTTGGTAAGTAGCCCCCGCATTCTTCAATCCGAAAGGCATGACAACGTAGCAATGAGTGCCCTTGTATGTCACAAAGCTAACCCTCTTCCGGTCCTCTTTGGCGAGAGGTATCTGGTGGTACCCATGGGATGCGTCCATCATGCTAAACAGCTCGCACCCAGCCATAGAACGAGCTAGTCAATACGTGGTAGGGGGTAGTGATCTTTAGGGCACGCTTTGTTGAGGTCCCTGAAGTCTATGCACATCCTCCACTTTCCTTCTCCCTTTCTCACCATGACTGAGTTGGACAGCCACTCTAGGAATTGAATGGGTCGCACATGCCCCGCCTTCAACAGCTTCTCCACCTCTGCCTCAATAACCACGTCAAGCTCGCACCAAAGTGCCTCCTCTTTTTCTTCACATGCTTCATAGTTGGATCGATGTTTAACTTGTGCTCTGCTACCCCGGGATCGATTCCTGTGAGGTCATTAGCTGAAAAGGCGAAAAAATCCACAAACTCATACAACAGTGCAATCAACGCGCCTTGTATGTCGGCCACCAAATGCCAACCCACCTCCGTCGTCCTGTCTGAGTTTCCTTCTATAAATTCAACTTCCATAAGTTCGTCCTGGGAGCACATCCCTAGCTCTTGCCTCTTCTCTCGGTGGGAGCCCTCAGGTAGGTCATCCTTCCTTCTCTTATGTTGTGCCTCAGTCGTCTTCAAGGTGACCTCATAGCACCGTCGAGATTGTAGTTGGTCTCCAGTCACCTCTCCAACCTCATCCCCTACAGGGAATTTAATCTTCATGCAATAAGTTGAAATGGCTACCTGGAATGAATTCAAGCTAGGTCGCCCCAGTATGATGTTGTAGGCCAAGCTAGCATCCACAACCAAGAAGCGAACCATCTTCACCTTTCTCAAATGTGACCTTCCCAACACCACCGTCAAACTAACTTCGCCTACGGGGCGAACCTCACTACCATTGAAGCCATAGAGAGCAGTGTGGACCGGCTTGACCTTCACGTCTAACTCCATCTGTTGCAAGCACTTCAAGAAAATGATGTCTGTCGAGCTCCCCATGTCTATGAGCACCCTTCGCACATCGTAACTGTCCACCTCCGCAGTGATGACCAAAGCGTCATTATGTGGGACAACGAGTCCCTGCCATCATCAGCTCCAAACTTCAGAGTAGCCGAACTCCTCTGCACCTGCACCTCGGCCACCTCATTGGCCACACCCTTTCCCCGGTAGGTCCTCTTCCTCTCCCTGTGCGAGTCTCCATCTGTAGGACCTCCCGCGATCATGTGTATTATGCCCTTCTTAACTGGTCTGTAAGGTTGCTCATCCGTCTTTCTCCGCTTATCGCTCGACTCTCGCCCTTTTCGACGATCATTCTGGCGCTCTCTATCATTGATCACGAACTCTTTTAGGTGACCGGCCCTAATGAGCCGCTCAATTTCATCCTTCAACTCCCGATAGAAATTGGTAGAGTGGCCAAAATCATGGCGGTACCGACAATACCTGTCCTTCAACGCCGAAAACTTCCGCGGTGGGGGTAGAGGTTTTGGCTGTACGAGCAACTTATCCTCCTCTCGCTTTTCCATCGTCTCTAAGATCTCCTGATGTGGCGCATTGAGTTGTTTGTAATGCTCGTACCTCAGCCACCTGAACCGATCCTCGGCCCTAGACTCCTTGGGAGCGGCTCGTCGATCACCGTGTCGAGGCTTCTCTTCTACCTGCTTAGTCTTTGCCTTGTCATTTCGGAGAATGTCCGCCTCCGATTCCTCCATGTTCACATATTTGCTACACCTCTCAAGTAGCTCATCAAAGGACCTCGCCGGCCTCTTCGCCAACGAATCTCTGCACTTCCCAGGCCTCAATATCCGCGT
>CACSLK010011613.1:42266-59113 GCA_902706635.1 Striga hermonthica | reverse complement strand
CTCCATCTTCTAGAAGACTCTCAAGTCTCCTAATCCCAAGAGAAGAGTCTAGTAGGAATTTTATTCTTCTAATTAATTAATTAATATGGAATAAAATTAATTCATATATAATGTAATTAAATAATAAAACATCCCACTAGAGTAATATTATTGCTCTCCCCATTTAGCCACTATTTTACCAATAAAATTGAGCCTCCATGATTAAATAATATTAATCCGATTGATCGATTTACCTTCTTATGTTTAAGATATAAAGTCCGTTGATTAATTAAATTACTGACAAAGTAATTAATCAACTTCTTATTCATTTCTGAAATTAGTACCACTCACATCCTTAACCATTATGTCAGACAATCGTCTACCTGCAGGGTTTAACATAACGTACATTCCTGAGCTCATTTCGGGGACGTCATCAATCCAGCGCACTGGAACATAGTGACCATAAATAATTTACAATATCACATCATATAACTATTCTTACTTACCAAAATACCTCGTATGTCATCCTAATAAAATAGGAATCACTTGGTAAATCAAATAAATAAGAAATAAAAATATATGCCTATTTTAAATTATCTTATGGCTTAAGAGAACGCATCAATCACTGAAGGACGAGGTTACAACTACGATCAGTGAGTTTCAAACCCTTTGCCTTCCGCGGTCCTGTTCAACACTTAACATAAGTGCTAGTGTAATTCTCCAGTCAAAGACCAACTGAATCAAGAATACACTACAGTCTTTTTCCAAGTGGGGTCACACCGCCAGTCAAGACTGTGAACGAATGATTTAGTCTTATAAGGAATTGATAGGTGATCTTTCTGTTCGAAACACTTCAAACCACACTACCTCAATATAAGACATGGAGTATGTATTGCTGTTCTTATGTGATTATTAACAACGATATAGTGGGAGTTTTGTTTTATGTTAACGACGATTTGAACGTAATATATGGGTAAGATACTCAACAATGGCCCCGGTCCGAGGTGAACCGAGGTGAAAAGCTTCTGCGAGTTGTTTCGTGTTTCATTATAAAAAAGATGTTCTGTTTGGGAGTCGAATTCCGTACAAATACCATTGGCTAACTATTTATAGTAACTTTTTAGTTTATACATCGGGATCCGTGTGTTGCTTTTCCTATAAAGCTACTTTTGATGGGCGACAGAGTCAGTGGGCCCTACGTTTATGATAACAAATCTCATGGATCGTGAGAGGGGTGTGTAGGCGCCTTGTCACCTGCTTTAGGAGGTGACGACCTCGGTTCGTGTTGACCTTGGTTTGGAGTGACCTCGGTGAGTCGGGATCACTTCGGTCTTTCATGGTTTGTACCGGTTTATTGTGTGAATTGGGATGACTTTGGGTCACGTCGGTGTGGGAGTCAAATTCGCTTAATATGCTGTTCAAGGTCCATAATTGTGCTTTACCGAGTCGGATGATAACAGAGAGGCCCCCAATATCGGTGGGCATACGGAGTGATGGTCACTGGTATTGCAAGTCAAACAGGAGCTTCGAGTCGGTGGGAAATTGGAAGCTGGGCATTCCTTGTCCTCGGTATTCCGATGTGCCTGAGGTAACCGGAGTGGGTCGTCTGTTCCGAAGTGAAGGCTAGTTTCCGAGGTGGATACACTTGGTAAAATTTGGGTAAATCACGGATGACTCTTAAGGTGACTTGAAGAGACGTAACGGTTGAACATATTAAATGTATAGTGCGAAGGGTCGCGCCGTAATGGTTTTAAGTTGAGTAACGACTACTTGAATAAAATAAAGTCCACTTGTTTGCACCGTTTGGGAAAGGAGAGTCATGTCGATTACACGTGTCGTCGATTGGGAATGCTAACGGTCCGCAATTAGGGCTTATAAATAGGGCATCAGGATTTTTGATCTACTTTTCTTCACCTTTACTTTAATTCTTGAGTTCTTACAAATAGTGATCTTTCTGTCGAATATTCTTTGTGAATTTGAGAACCATTGCTTGTGCGCTACTTGCTTGCTGATCTTTTGGTAAGTCTCATCTTCAATTTTTTATTCGCTTCTTCATTTTGCATTCCTTTTTGTTTTGTACTCAATGGCATCGAAGGGAAAGGGTAAGGCGGTGGTGAGTTCTTCTAGTACCGAGTCGGTTACATTGGAGGTGTATCATGATTCGGAATTAGTCGAACTGGCTTTCGAGTATCATCGGTGGGATCCGATGTTGGTAAGTCACTTGGATATTAAACCGAACGATGAGGACGGTGAGTGTTTGGTCGAAGAGAACGCGGTTGATATCGCGGTGCCTCATTGGAGGAGGCCGGTAAGGAAATGACCAGATCTCGCTGTTGATTTTGAGGGCGAGCCAAGTATTCTGACCGATGCCGATGTGGTGATGCTCCGGGAACAAATACGAGTTCCGCCTTTGGTTAAAATTTTCGCTCCTTATCAAGGGGAGAGGATAACAAGCCCTCCTCTGGGTTGTGTGGGAATTTTCTCGGAGAGCCTCAGGTCGGGGTTGAGGTTTTCGCTACCGAATTTAATCACAGAGTACCTCCAAAGCTGGGGGCTACCACTGTGCCAAGTTACTCCTAATAGTTGGAAGAAGATAATTGGATTAATGATGTTGTTGCACGAGAGAGGTGAAGGTTTGCCGTCGTGTGACTAGATGAGGAGTATTTTTGCCTTTAAGCAGAGTTCGAAGAGGAGAGTCGCGGAATCCTCGTGCTGTTTCTTTGCCGGAGCAAAACCGCAGCATGGTCTTAAGGTCGGTGAGATAATAACCAACATTCCGGAGACTCTTCATAGCTTCCAAGAGGAGTGGTTATGGATCGGAAGAGAATGGCAATACGAAAGCTTTTTCCTTGAACCTCGGATCGATAAGATGACAATCCCGATGTTTATTCATTCTGGAGCAAGTGAGTTCATTTGATTCTGTGTTGTTTGTATATTTTTCTGATTTCGGTATTGTTCTGTGTACTAACAGGTCGGTTCTTGTAGAAAAAGAGACAAAACAGAAGGAACCGAGGTTGAGCCCGGAGTTCGGTGGAAAACTTCTCACACTCTCCAACTTATACAAAAACATAAGAGATTATCGGAAACTCGTGGTAGATACAAAGCTAGAAGCTGCTGGTCTTTCTCCCGGAGTCTCTACTTTGAAGTTTGATCCTGGTAAAGGAACTTTAATATCTGGTGGCTTTGCCAACATTTCAATACATGTAAAATAGTTCTTGATAACATTGATCTTTTTACGCCTAAATGCAGTATACAATCCGCTCCTCGGATTTCTGGGGTACCGAACTGTCAAAGAGGCTAAAGACTTTAGGCGCAAATATCCAAACAAAGATCTGCAATCCAAGTTTTGTAAAAGCCGAGATTTGCGGTTAAATAACGTCATGAAGAGGGACATAGTTCGCGCCTTGGTGAAGAGAACTGCTGGCCAAAAGAATGCTGGTAAAAAATCGACCGAAGCGGGATCAAGCGCGACTTCGGCTGACGTTTAAGAAGTCCGAAGTCTGTGCAGGAAGTGACAACTACCAAGGTGCCGTCCATTGTGAATGCTGCTGCGATCAACCAAGCAGAGCCAGAGCCTAATGTGACATGAACTGAACTGGTCATGACCGAGCTCGTGCACACCAAGGTGCCACCCTCTCTTTCAAAATCCATGGAGTCTAATCAACCGGAGAAGAGGAAGAAGAGAAAGCTGGTGAAAATGTTCGACATGGGGGCTTCTTCTGGAGCAGAAAGAAGATCAAAAAAGAAACACGACTCCGGTCGTAAAGCTGTGGAAAGGGGTGTTGATGAGTTGCCCTTGTTTGAAAAGTCATTCCTGTCCATCGATGATGAAAGGGCTGCCAAGGTCAAAGTGCCCGATGGTGTGGTGGAGGAGTGGTTCACCACGTTTCAATCAGTTAAGTCTCCGCACATGTCCTCAAGAATCGACATGCCGGAAAATGCCAAAGGTGCAGCAAGGGTGCCACTGATGGTGTGGGACCCGAAGTCCGAAGTGGGTGTCTCCTCCTTATCAAGTGCAGACAAACTGAGCTATGCCAAGGCGTGCCTAGGCCGGGCTCTAGTTAGTCTGGTGGCTGCTGAAGACGATCACAGCCGAATCGCGGCGCAATTGGATGGGAAGATAGACATCATTGTCGCACGAGATGCTGCGATCGTATCTTTAAAGGACGAGATGGCCAATGTTGAGGCTGACATGAAGGAGAAATATTCCGAACAAACCGTGCAGTTGGAGGTGGCGCAGACTGAGATCTCGGCTTTGTCCGAGGAGAAAAAGGCCTTCCAAACCGAGGTGGCTGAACTTAAGGCGCGCCTTGCTTTTGTCGAGCAGCATTCCAAGGCTTTAGAAGCCAAGGCTGAGGAGACTGAGAGGAAACTGTCAGAGGAGAAAGAGGAGCGCGAAAAGGCTGAAAAAGAATGTGCCGAGGTCCGTGAACTTGTGGGCCGACAACGAGATGCTCATCAGGCTGAGATAGCAAAGTTGGAGAGGGAGAAATGTGAATACTGAGAATTTATGTACGAGAATGTTCTTCAAGCCGAGAAAGACTCAGTTCACGAGGTTGCTGATGCCGAGGTGGAGGAAAAAGTCGGCCCCGATTTGGAACTTGAGATGAACACTTGTCTGACACTCCGGTGGGTCATCGAGCGTTACAATGCGGGTTATTATGACATAGATGAATTTCGCCTCTTCTTATTCTGCAAGCTCGAGAAATATGGCTTCGACACCGAGATCAAAGGGATGCACGTGGAGGCCGACGAGGATGAGCGAAAATTTTGTGTTTGGATGCTCCGTCGATCTGAAGAAATGACTTCGAACCCCGACTTGTCACCGCTCTTCGAGGACAGGGCAGCTCTCCTCCGCCGCGCTTATGTCAATATGATTTTGGAAGAGGAGAAAGAGAAAATAAAGGAACTGGCCGATGTGTACCTTTCAACTCTTGCTGAAGTGGAGGTCGAACAACATTTTGACGACATGACTCCTGAAAAAATTTGAAACACCGCCAAGGCGTATATTTAGGAGAAAGCCAAGTCGACGGATAAGGAGGTCGAAATTATCAAGGTTGTCACTTCGGTTGAAGATGAATCTGACAAGGCGTAGGATCCTCCTGATGAACTCGTTCCGGTATCGGATGAGGCCATTGTTGCAGCGGCCAAGGCAAAGGAAGTGGCGGTATTGGAGCGATTATCCTCCGGTATAGAAGTCGGAGAAAGAAGCGGCGCCGACCATGACACAGAGAAGAAGAATGATGCTGCTTGAAGTCTTGACGTGGTTTTTGATTATTACATTTTTAGTTTATTATTTTCAAAGTATATAATCGGGGTGCGAGCATGTTGGCATCCTTAGTATGATTTTATATTTTTAAGTAAGTAATTGGGGATGTCAGGTTTGTTGACTTCCTTAGTAGGAAATATGTAAGGAATTCCCCGAGGTTTTAATATAAATTTGAAGTATTCGTATATCTTTATTTGTGTTTGCTGTGCAAATTTCAACAAGTTCAGATCAAGTGTATTGAACTCGGTACGGACTTTAAAATGGTTTGTCCCAACTCGGATTTATTTACGTCTGTAACCGAGTTATGGGCTTGATAAAGATAAATTCTGAGTTCCACAATGATCTTTTTTCAGTGACTTCGACCACTAGTGTAAGTCGATGTACGAACTGATTAAGAATTCGCAAAACTTAACACATTTTGAGTTGTACGTAAAACAAAATGGAGTTCACCGAACTTCGTCAGAGTTAGATTATGGAATGGCCCCAACCGATGTGTTTGTTTACGTTCGGTGATTATCGGGGCCCGCCAAATCATATTTGCTGAAGTGACATTCGACGAGCTTCAACCCCCAACCAAACCATGCGTTGGATTTGGATAGATTACGGGGTATCAGCGAGACCGAGTGTCGCAATGCTTACATCGGTACAAAATATAATGGAACCGAGTTTCAAAAGGTTTTGCATTAGTACCGAGCTGTTGCTCGGATTTTCAAAAGTGAAAGTCTGTAAACTTTCAATATATCAAAAGAGTGTCTTCATTCCCTCAGGGAAGCAAAACGACGGCCCGTTTGAAAGGAGGATTGACTATCCGACTTCGGACCATTCATTGATAGAACTTCTTTAGGAAAACGGCATTCCACGGATATTGATGCAGAGTTCCATCAGGGTGAGCAATTCGGTAGGCCCCATGAGGTAGGACTTTAATAATTTGGAAAGTCCCTCCCACTTTGGTTTGAGTGGGCCGGGGTCAGCCCCCATTTCACGTTTGAGAACTAGGTCTCCAACTCGGAATGTACGTGGCTTGAATTTGGAATTAACGTATCTTTCGCTCCTGTGTTTATAAGCAGCATTTTTGAGCTCGCCACGTGTACGATGTTCTTCAAGCAGGTCCAGATTAGCTTTCAGATTATCCGAGTTGGATTCTTCAGTAAAATGTTGAATACAGTAAGTGGGTTCGCCGAGTTCGACTGGGACTACGGCTTCTGATCCGTAAGTGAGTGAGAACGGGGTCTCGCCGGTGGAAGCTCGGGTAGTTGTCCGGTAGGCCCATAGAACGTGTGGCAACTCTTCAGGCCAAGCTCCTTTGGCTGCATCAATTTGGGTCTTGAGACCATTCTTGATAAGTTTATTAACAGCTTCAACTTGGCCGTTAGACTGCGGGTGGTAGGGCGAAGAGAAAAAATGTTTGATATTGTATTCTTCGCAAAGGGATTCAAGCCGCTTGCCTTCAAATTGTCTATCGTTGTCGGTAATGATTGAGTTTGGGACTCCGAAGCGGCAAATGATGGATTTCCACACAAAGTCAAAAACTTTATGTTCGGTTATTGTAGCTAACGGTTCGGCTTCAGCCAATTTGGTGAAATAATCAACTGCTACAATGGCGAATCGGACACCTCCTTTACCAGTTAGTAGGGGACCTATAAGGTCAATCCCCCATTTGGCGAAAGGCCATAGACTGTAAATTGACTTGAGTTCTTCCGGGGATTGATGAATGTTGGGTGCAAAGAGTTGGCACTTCGGGCATTTCCGGACCCATGTAGCGGCATCGGCTTTCAATGTGGGCCAATAATAACCTTGGCGTAAAATCTTATAGGCTAAAGCTTGCGCACCAGGATGACTGCCACAGATTCCTTCGTGCACTTCTTTGAGAACATAGCTTGCTTCGGACTCATTTAAAAACTTCAAAAGTGGAACATAATATCCTCGTTTGAACAAAATTCTGTTATCCAGTGTATACCAGCCTGCACGAATTCAGAGTGCCCGGGCTTCCTTTGGGTTTGCAGGTAAAGCCCCGGTTTCTAAATATTGAATGATAGGATCCATCCAAGTCGGAGATTTTTGCGATGTCGTTGGGTCCAGAACCGCGACCTCAGGAAGAAAGGTTGACGGTTGCTCTTGCTGTCCGACTTGGACATACTCCATGCTCTCCATCCCGGTACTTGAGGCTAAACGAGATAGGGCATCTGCTTGAACATTGAGAGTTCGTGGAATGTGCTCTACATCAACAATGAATTTTGATAACTTCTTTTTTGCCAGGGATAAATACGGTGTTAGCCGAGGTTCTTTGACTTCGTATGAACCATTAATTTGGTTGACAAGAAGTTGAGAGTCTGAGAAAACTTTTAGTTGCTTCACGTTCATGGACTCAGCCAAATTTAGTCCGGATAGCAACGCCTCGTATTCGGCTTCATTGTTGGTTGCTTGGAAAAGGAATTTCACTGAATGGCAAAACAATCAATTTTCTGGGTTTGCCAAGACTATCCCTGCGCCTGCTCGGTTTGCTGTTGAAGAACCGTCGATATGCAGAACCCACGGCTGGTTGTCATCATGAACTTCTATGGCCTGGGTGAATTCAGCGATGAAATCGGATAGGGCTTGTGCCTTGATCGCGGTCCTCGGTTGATAATGGATGTCGAATTGTCCGAGTTCAATTGCCCATTTTATCATGCGTCCCGAGGTGTCAGGCCGGTGCAGGACTTGTCGCAGTGGATATGAAGTGCGAACAGATACAGAATGTTCTTTAAAATAAGGTCGCAGTATCCGAGCAGCGGTAACAAGTGCGAACGCCAATTTTTCCATCGGGGTATAACGCAACTTAGCATCATGTAAGGCCTTGCTGACATAGTAAATCGGTGACTGTAACAATCCTTCTTCTCGTACCAAGACGGCACTGATGGCCGACTCACTGACTCCGAGGTACAAGAACAACATCTCCTCGGGTTTCGATTTTTGTAACGTCGGTGGAGAGGTGAGTGTTTTCTTGATGCTGATGAGGGCTTTTTGACATTCTTCGGTCCATTCGAAGCATTTTTCTTTTTTGATTGCCTCGAAAATCGGTTTGCAGCGATCTGTGGATTTGGAGATGAACCGACTGAGTGCTGCAAGTCAGCCAGTTAGGGCCTGAACACCCTTGACTGAGGTCGGGGGAGTTAGATCTTGAATGGCTTATATCTTGGCCGAGTTTGCTTCAATTCCACGTTGGCTGACCATATAGTCCTGAAATTTTCTAGACTCAACTTCAAAGGTGCATTTCTTGGGATTCAAAACCATGGAATAAGATCAGAGGATATTGAACATGTCTTGATGGTGTTTTATATAATCAGAAGCGTGCACCGTCTTGACGAGCATGTCGTCTACATAAACTTCCGTGGTATGACCTATGAAATTGGCAAACATCTTGTTGATAAGACGCTGATAAGTGGCCACAGCGTTTTTTAATCCGAATGGCATCATGGTATAACAGTATAGGCCCCGCGCCGAATAAAACGAGGTGTGTTCCGAGTCATGTCCCGACGTGGAACTCATCGGAGTAACCGGAGTAGGCATCCATGAAACTCATCAACTCATGTCCCGACGTGGCATCAACCATATAATCTATGTGCGAGAGCGGGTAACTGTCTTTCGGGCATGCCTTGTTCAAGTCGGAAAAGTCAATACACAGCCTCCACAGGCCATTGCTTTTCTTGATGAGAATGGGGTTTGAGACCCATGTCGGATACTTGGCCTCCTTAATGAACTGGTTATCGATGAGTTTCTTAGGGCTTGATTGTTTATGAAATAATTTGTTCAAAATGAGTTATTTTGGTTAACTATAGTTAATTTTGAACAAGGTGGATGGTTAGTTGTCAGTGGAATTTTAAGAATGTATTAAAATAATATTTAAAATAAAATGATTAAATTTGATTTGATGTAAAAGTAATAAATAAATTATTAGAAATGATAGGTAGTTAAAATTATGTGAGTGGATGAATAGTGAATTAAAGTTGATGTGATGTGTAAGAATGATTGGTTTGTATTATTTAATTATATGAATAATATTAAAGATAGTGGAGTTGAGTTAAAGTTGAGTTAGATTTTGAGTTGAAATAAAAGTGAGTGAATTAATTGGTATACAATCAAACCCTTAACTTCCTCTTCCAATGCTTTCTGATGATCTGGTCCCAGTTTTCTTCGTTTTTGAATGATAGGCCGGACAATTCAATCGAGATTCAACTTGTGACTAGCGACACCGGGGTCGATGCCCTTCACATCTTCGTGTTTCCAAGAAAAAACATCAGAATTTTGTTTAAAAAATAAAATGAGTTCTGACTGGAGAGACTCTTGAAGGTGACTTCCAATGTGCAATGATTTGTGGAAGATCGGTTCGTCGATATAGACCAATTCTACGTCTTCCCCAGGTTCGGCTCTGTCACCTCGGCTTTTTTCTTTGAATTGGGCCCTTGGGTCCAACTCGTCTTCTTCAAGGAGTGGTTCTTTTCCAGGTCGTCTACCTCGATCTTCGGATAAGGGATCTGAGATGGGAGGAACAACAGCGTCGTGGTTCGGTTCCTCGGAAACTGTGTCGTCTGAGGTATTATGTTGTGGGGAATGTACATCATTACCCAAAGTGGTGGAATAGACTCCTCTGGATGGTATGAAAGTAACAAGTTCTCGAGCTTCTCTTTGATCTCCGAAATGTGTCCCCTCTCCTCGTGTCGTCGGGAACTTCAACGCGTAGTAAAAAATTGAAACTGCGGCTCGGAGTTTGTACAAAGCCGTTCTTCCGATAATCGCATTATACTTGTTGTTGATGTCGAGAATTTCGAAAGTTTCCATATCGAGCTTGGTGACATTCTCCGAGGTGCCAAACCGAACAGGTAAAGTGATTTTGCCGATTGGCTTTGAAATACTTCCCTTAAACCCCTGTATTTGATCGTTACAAGGCCGGATATCCGCAGGGTCAAGTCCCATTTTGTCAAAAGCTTTTAGCATCAAAATACTGGGATTCCACATATAGGGACGGTTATGACAAGTGCATCAGAGTGAGGATGAGCAAAATGATTCACATCTTCCATATTGAAGGTTATGGGACAGTTCCGATTATTGAGGATATCTCTCAAATCGGTAGTATACACTTGTTTGTTAGAGTTGTAAGCTTGTCGGGCGTAGGCCTTGACTTGCCGACGGGAGAACGTACTCCGGGTGTTGTTGGTATTCACACGGTGGACGGTGATTTGCATCGGGCTAGGAGATAGGCTTCGCTTGCGTCCTCGAGAAGTTTCAGTGGAGTTAGAATTGGGTGTTTCTGCGGTGAACATAAATACTTCCTTGTCTCCTTGTCGGATGCGTTTTGGCATAACACTGTGATCCTCCTCGTCGTCTTCATCATACGATTTAATTGGACGCCCTGGGCCTCGTTTCTGGGGATCGGTATTACGATAAAATTTCCTGAGCTGCGGATGCCCGATCAGACGCAACAAGGCAGCTAACAAACTCAAACATTTATTAGTATTGTGCCCCGTCAATTTATGATAATCGCAATATCGAGATTTATCTAGTTTCTCTTCTGGCATCCGAAGTGGTTCGGGATCGGGCAAGATACCTTTCCCTTTGATTTCTTCGTTTATGGTGGCAGCCCCGGTCGAATATACAGTCTGATAACTGGATTTCACATCGGTGGCATACTGTTTTCGGGCTGCCCAAACTTCAGGATCGTTTGGATCTCCTCGGGGAGGTCCTCTGAATTGAGTCTTGTTCTGTTTGTCAAAAAATTTGTTTTCCTTCTTCTCGTCGGTTCCCGCCTTAGAGGACTTCGGGGTAAAATTAAAGTCGGGGACCGACATGGCTTCCTCAGCTATGATGTATTGCTGAGCTCGCGCGAGAAATTCTTGGAAGGTGTTTGGCTTATTTTGACAAAACGTCCAACGAAAAATTGAGTTTGGTTTCAGCCCAGCAATAGCCATAACAAGCAGAGTTTCAGGATGACAGGGCTCCATATTTTGAACTCGGTCGTTAAATCGTGAAATATAGTCTTTAACGCTTTCATCTTCTTTTTGGGTTACGTTTGCGAGAGATTGTTTTGGAATCAGACAGACTTGGGCCCCGATGAAATGAGATCGGAAAGCCGACCTTAATTGTTGCCACTTCCAAATAGAGTGAGGGGGAGAGAGTGGTACCATTTTTGGGCCCGAGGCCCCAGCATGAGAGAAAACATACGACACCGAAGTGCGTCTGAGGCCCCATGTAAGTCCATCCACGATGTATAGTGACCGAGGTATAAGTCGGGATCCGTAGTCCCGTCATATAGCCCGATTTGGGGAACTTTAACTTTTCCGAGTACAGGTTCCGAAGTGAGCTCTGGCGTAAGAGGGGAATCAGCTTCCAAGTACACTTGCGCCGAGGTCGAGATCCGTCGTGGAGGATCTTCAGGCATCCGTTGCCGACTTTCCAATTCGGCGATCCTTTGTCGTAATGTTTCGAGTTCGGATATATTCCTGTCGAGCACGATTTCTCTCAATATACAGACGAAGGTCCATTTGCACCGGATTGGAGGTAATCCGGTGTCGTGGTTGTGGCGGCGAACGTCGCGAGTGTCCAGACTGACTCTCGACGGTTTCTTCGTGAGGATTCAAAAGAGGAGCACGCCCGCCGTCGATGTGGCGTGTTGTCTGCTCCGGATGCGGCTGTGACGTCCGGCTACGGGGTAGAGATGTAGCATGGGATGTAGTTCTTCCTTCGTCTTGTCGCCCTGGCTGATTCCGCTGATTGGCGGGAGTTGTAGGTATTATAGAATGTCCTGGTGCAGTCGTTGATGTTCCAGGGATTGTTTGAGCCATCAGGGCGGCGAACCCACGTGCAAACTCTAGATTTTGAAATAGAACAGTATAATCTGGTATATTGGGGGTTGCTGCTTGTCGTCTGGGGGACTGTGCAGCACTACGACTATGGCCATCTCGCGAAGTATGACCGCGATGATCAGAATGGGACATGATTGATATGGCTGACGTGAATCACTAAACCAGAATCGGAGATTAGCCTGAAATCACTTATGAGGCCCTCCTTCTAGCACCAAACTGTTGTTATGTGATTATTAACAACGATATAGTGGGAGTTTTGTTTAGTGTTAACGACGATTTTAACGTAACATATGGGTAAGATACTCAACAATGACCCCGGTCCGAGGTGAACCGAGGTGAAAAGCTTCTGCGAGCTGTTTCATGTTTCATTATAAAAGATGTTCAGTTTGGGAGTCGAATCCCGTACAAGTACCATTGGCTAACTATCTATAGTAACTTTTGGTTTATACATCGGGATCCATGTGTTGCTTTTCTTATAAAGCTACTTCTGATGGGCGGCAGAGTCAGTAGGCCCTACGTTCATGATAACAAATCTCGTGGATCGTGAGAGGGGTGTGTAGGCGCCTTGTCACCTGCTTTAGAAGGTGACGACCTCGGTTTGTGTTGACCTCGGTTTGGAGTGACCTCGGTGAGTCGGGATCACTTCAATCTTTCATGGTTTGTACCGGTTTATTGTGTGAATCGCGATGACTTTGGGTCACGTCGGTGTGGGAGTCAAATTCGCTTAATATGCTGTTCAAGGTCCATAATTATGCTTTACCGAGTCGGAATGATAACAATTGCATAAATAAATAAACTGCAAACATATGTACTTTGACCGAAACATGATGGCTAGATCAAAATGGAATTGATAGAATCTGCAAAACATAGCTTTTACAGCATACCTCTATGCTTTATAAGCTCATGGCTAAACAAAATAACCACAATTTCTTTCAATCTAATTCTCAAAGACTAGTCTACTATGTCGCCCTCTTGGCAACAACGACTTCTCCTCGTCCAAGGATTTCTCGTATCAGGTGGTACTTGCGCTCTATGTGTTTACTCGCTTTATGAGTCTATGGCTCCTTCGAATTTGCTACTGCTCCGCTGTTATCACAGAAAATTGTGATTGCAGCGGGCAAACTCGGTACCACATTAAGGTCGAGGAGAAAATTCCTGAGCCAGACAGCTTCTTTCGCTGCCTCTGAGGCTGCTACATACTCAGCCTCCATGGTTGAGTCCGCCACGCATTTCTGCTTGACACTCCTCCATACTATGGCTCCTCCTCCTAAAGTAAACAAAAAAACTGAGGTTGACTTGCTTTCGTCCCGATCTGCCTGGAAGTCATAATCGGTGTAACCCAACGGAAGCAATTCATCTGCTTGGTAAATCAACATGTACTCCTTAGTCCTAAGTAGGTACTTGAGTATATGCTTTACCGCAGACCAATGTTCCGGTCCTAGATTACTCTGATATCTTGCTACCATGTCCACGGCATAACAAATATCAGGTCGCGTGCACAACATAGCATACATGAGGCTTCCTACTGCCGATGCATAAGGAACTGCCTTTATGTCCTCTATCTCTTGAGGCTTCTTCGGAGACATCCTCTTAGATAGAGGTATTCCGTGTCGAAAGGGTAAATCCCCTTTCTTGGACTCCTGTATGTTGAAACACTTCAGGACAGTGTCTATGTATGTGGATAGGGATAGGCACAACTTTCTCTTCTCTCTGTCGCGAATGAACTTGATTCTGAGAACATGTCCTACTTCACCCAAATCCTTCATTTCAAACTGCTTGGATAACCATACCTTTACGTCTGACAACATCTTCACACTGTTTCCAATGAGAAGAACATCATCCACGTACAACACTAGAAACACCACCACGTGTCCATCACTTTTCTTGTACACACAATGCTCATTCGGACATTGGGTAAATCAATACGATTGGACAACCTCGTTAAAATGGATGTTTCAAGACCTCCAAGCCTGCTTCAGCCCATAAATGGACCTCTTCAGCTTGCAGACGAGATGCCTTTGGCCCTTTGCAATGAATCCTTCTGGTTGCTGTATATAGATGTCTTCGTCCAAATTCGCGTTAAGGAAAGCGGTCTTAACATCCATTTGCAAAATCGCATTATCCATCTGAATGGCCACAACCAAGAGAATCCTGAAGGATTTGAGCATGGCTACCGGCGGAAAGGTTTCCTCATAATCGATCCCTTTTTTCTGAGTGTACCCTTTCGCAACAAGCCTAGCTTTGAAGGTCTCAACCTTCCCATCTGCTGCTCTCTTTCTATTATAGACCCACTTGCATCCAATGGCGCGAATGCCACTGGGTGGCTCTACAAGAACCCATACCTGATTAGTGTCCATTGACTCTATTTCAGATTTCATTGCCTTTTGCCAAGACTCTGCGTCCCGATCTTGGAGTGCCTCATTGTATGTCCATGGGTCAGTTTGAAGAACGTCCGGGACGGCCTCAGAAGACTCTAATAAACCCATGAACCGTTCGGGCTGCGAACAACCCTCCCACTATGACGAGGTACTACCTGCTTAGGTGCATCATCAGCGATATGTGTTGAAGTAATTTGTGGTGTAACATCTAGTGCACTCGGTATTGAAGTACTTACTCCCTTTAACTCCTCAAGAACATGTCTACTACTGGCTTATGATCTAAGACATAGTCTTCTTCCAAGAACCTAGCATTCGTGCTAACGATTACTTTCTGGTGCTTTGGACTATAAAATAGACCACCTTTTAATTTCTTTAGGATATCCAACAAAAAACCTAACTTCTGATCTCGGTTCCAACTTATCAGCATCGGTTATCAGCACATGTGCTGGACTACCCCAAATCCTGAGATGCCTTAGACTAGGCTTATGCCCAGACCACAACTCCAATGGTGTAGACGGTACTGATTTAGAACGTACTCTATTCAGAATGTATACCGCTGTTTCTTGGGCATATCCCCAAAACGAATCTGGTAATGTACTATAACTCATCATTGCCCTAACCATTTCTATAAGAGTCTTGTTCCTCCGTTCTGCTACGCCATTCTGCTGAGGCGTGCCAGGCACAGTCAGCTGGGACGTAATTCCATTATCCGTCAAGTAACTCTTAAATTCATTCGAGAGATATTCGCCACCACGATCTGATCGTAATGACTTGATACTTTGTTCTAACTGCTTCTCCACAACTGCCTTATACTCTAAGAACTTCTCAAAGCATTCAGACTTGCAGTGCAGAAGGAAAATGTACCCATATCTCGAGTAATCATCGATAAACATAACGAAATACTCGAAACCACCTCTCGCTTGAATACTCATAGGACCACATAGATCAGAATGAACTAGCCCTAACACATCTTCGGCTCTATGCCCCTTGAACTAAAAACCCTTTTAGTCATTTTACCTTCCAGACAAGACTCACAAGTTGGAAAAAAGCCTCGGCTTCTAATGACCCCAAGGGCCCGTCTGCTACCAACCTTTGAATCCCCCTAAGGTTAATATGACCAAGTCTTAGATGCCAAAGATATGTTTCGTTCATTTTAGAAGGTTCATTTCACTTATTCAGATTAGATGATGAATTAAGTAATTGTTTCCGTTGCAGTGGAGATGACTTAGATTCAAGAATGTATAGATTGTCAACAAATGAACCAGAACATATGAACTTTTTGCCAAAACGAATAACAACGTTATTATCAAACGTAGCAGAAAAACTGTTCATAAACAACTTAGAAACTGAAATTAAATTATTTCTAAAACTAGGAACATAAAGACAATCTTTCAAAACTAGAAACCTATCTAAGCCAATATCTAAATAGACGTCTCCCACTGCAACTGCTGACGCTCTACTAGCATCGCCCAAGTAGATGGTAACTTCTCCTTCCCTAAGTCGCTTGGTTTCCTGGAACCCCTGCAATGAATTGCAGACAAGATCAGTGGCCCCAGTAACTACACACCAGGTACTGGTAGATAACATCGCTAAACATGTTTCAACGACTAAAGCTGTAACACCCCTCTATTTCATGAAATTCAGAGCGCGCTTCTCGCAAAAGTTTTCTAAATAAAAACATTTATTTTGCGAAATACTGATTTTTGGTGCTACCGTAAAATCTGACTTTATCTGAAAACCGTTATTTTAATTTAATAACAGATGGTTATAAAACATAGTACCCGACTAGAGTCGGATCAAAATCTGGTTTGGTAAACTGAACAGTAGCGAAAACCATAGTGTAGCCAAAACAATATTTACACATATCTCTAAATGTCCTAAATCGGTCGCCCGCTCACTCCTCGGCCCCGACTCTGTGACCTGAAAAACATGAATAATGTGGGGGCGTGAGCACTAATCCACTGTGCTCCGCAGAAACTTATACTGAAGTAAACAGTGAAAATAATTACAATAACAAGATCCTGGCATGAACATTATAATACTGAAAATACATACCTCAAACATGGTAGAATAATTATAATCAATATAATACCCAGTCTGAGTCGCACCTGAACTGTTGATCTGAAAATGTAAGTGCTGATTGCCTGCAAAACTGACATATATAAACAAATACTAAGTACTATGCTCAGATTGATCCCTCCTCCCTGCACCCCATACTCCTACACTCATGTCCACCACTATGCACACTGTAAAATAGCTGTTAAGATGCTCGAATCGATCTGAATAGTTAACTGGAATCATCTCGGGGTCTAACTTAGCTGATAAGAAAAACTGGACTGAACTGGTATTGCTAAACTGAACTGAACTGACTGCACATGACTGATC